>QJOA01000133.1:0-123157 GCA_004155915.1 Monosporascus sp. CRB-9-2
AATAATAATAATAATAATAATAATAATAATAATAATAATAATAATAATAATAATAATAATAATAATAATAATAATAATAATAATAGTTAATGACGTTAATTAAAGGCGTATTATATTTCAGATGGATTTAAAGATTTATATAATTAACTTCCGAAAAAAATAAAAACCTGATTATATTATAAAGGTTAATTAGGTTAAACTGGTTAAATTTATAAAATTATTTAACTAAACGATAGTATAACAGGACGCTTCGTTAAAGGGCGTATGTATTTTAAAGAACGTTATTATTTTAAAAAGCGTTTCCGGTTCTGGCGCCGGTTTTGTTATACGAGGGAGCGGTATTAAAAAAAAGCTTATAAAAGAAAAGCCCGATAACAATAGCGAAACGGAGTATATTCGAAAGGAGCTCCGAGTTATATTTTTTTCATCGCATAACGTATAAAAGGAAAATCGTAACGAGATTTTATAAAATTAGGAAGTTAATATATTTTCTAAGAATAACGTTAAAAATTACTTTTCGAAATAATTAATATATTATTAATTTAGTACGTTATGGAACGTATCGGAATTAATTAAACGTCGAACTTTATCAAACGTTAAAAAAACTTTAACCCCGTTTAAATCGAAAATTTAATTATTAACGGATTTTATTCGAAAATCTAGAAATATTTCGTAAATAATTCGTATTTATCCGAGATATACTTATAAAGTACGGTATTATAAAAGAAAATTTATAATTTTAATAAAGTCTTTTATAATAACGAATATATTAATTATTAACCTCGAAAACGTGGAAAATTTAAATAAATATGACAAAGAATTAAAATGTAAATTATAATTATTCAAGTTATTAACTTTTTAAATTAAGTTATATCATTATTTATTATTATACCCAAAAAATACTTTATATTTTAATATTACGATAATTTAATATTAATATCCGATTAAAAACCCGTATTAAATAGTAATACTTACATAATAAATAAATTAACTTTAAAATCACTTTAATATTTTAATAAATATATTTGGACGTATACGAAAAATTCGAAACGTTTTTTTTATTTTTAACAGTTACCAAAGTTATTATTTAATGAAATTCGAAAAATATTACGTCAGCTACGATATTATTACGTTTTATATATTTATATATATTTCGTATCGGTTTTAATCTTTTAATATATTTTCTTTTATTTTAAAAAAGCGTATATTTACGGTATATCTAAAGTTTAATATAACGTTATTATATTTATATTATCAAAAATAGCTTTTGCCGGTTTTTACGACGTATTTAATATTATTATAACATTCGATAGTATTAAATCTAGATTTACGGAAGTTAATTTTATTTTAGTCGATTTTAACAACTTTTTTTCCGAATGGAAAATTTTAATTATACTTACGCCGTTAAGTTTTCCGATAAATTCTGCCCTTTTATTTTCCCGTTAATGAAAACCTTCAAAAATATTCGTAGAGTAATAAAATAAGAACGATATTTGTGAAGAAAATTGAAAATTATTAAGGTAATTCGTTAATAAGAATATTTAAATCGGTTAATTTTATAATAAAAAGTTATATATTATTATTATAAAAAACCGCTTTTTTTGGAAAAAAAAACAATGTTTAATTATATAACACGAATTATATTTTAAATAAACGTTCTTAACAAGAAAGAAACTTTATTATATAAAAGAAATAAACTTTTTTAACCTAAAAAAAAGAGGCAATAAAAAAATGCAACCAATAGCAATTAAAAGAAGTCGTTAGGAAAGGGTTAAAAAGAGAAAACGGAATTATAGCGTTTACGGTAAGTCCCAATATAATACGCGTATTTATAAAAAAGTTGTAAGTATATCTAGCTAAAAAAAACTGATTAATTTGAATCAATACGATGTATTATTGTTAAGTTATTTAAATTTGTTATTACGAAGTGCTAAAAAGCGGCTCGCTTATATATGTCTCTTGCTTATATGCATAGCACGTTACGTTCGAATATATTTATTCAAATATTAGATTTATTTTTAATTTAATTCACTTATTTTATAATTATTATTATTTAATACAATTTTCAATTAATTATTAATAATAAATTATTATAGTATTAACATTTAAAGTAAAGTTTTTAATAATAAATAACGATATATTTTATTTTTAAAAATTGATAATTTAAATAATTATGAGTTTCTTTGTTACGTTTATGTAATCTTTTTACGATTTTTAGCATTAATAATTATTATACCTATTATTATAAAAGCTTTATTAAAAATTTAGTTGTATTAAAATTGCTAATATTTCTTATAATACCATATTTTACGATAACAGCCCGAATAACGTTAAATTATTTACAAAATATCTTTAAAATTTTATATAAAATTTATCAATAATAAATTTTTCCGATTTAAACGTATTTAAAAAATTTTTACCGTTTAATAAATTTCGACGCCTAATAGATTCCGATACGTTCCGTAATATATTAAGTGAGTACTAAGTTAATTATATTTTTAACGTATTAAAGTCGGATAAATAACGTTTACGTATTTAAATTCAAAACTTTTAAGATAATAAACTTTTTTTTCAGTCGGCATTAGTTTTTACAAATGAAAGATATTATCGCCTTAGATATATCGACCGTAATATCGGGGTTTTAAAATAAATTCGAGAATTTTATATATAAACTATAAGTTTTTAAAAGCAAGTTTTAAGTTTCGTGTTTTAACGTAGATAATTAAGTTTATTTTAAGTTCTCTTATAAAAAGTTTTATGTTATTAGCGTTAAAAAAATTTATAATTAAAGTTAGACGGTTAAAAATTTAAAAAAAACTTAACTTGTTTACTTATATAGTTCGCTTGTTTATATAGTACGTTAATATTATTTATAAGTATTACTTAAAAATTTAAAATTTAATGATTTTAAACGGAGGTTATTATAATTAAGAAACTTTTATTCTAAATCTGACAGTTTATTAATTCGAGTATTATATATTTCCAGCCTTTAATTATTTAATTTTTTTCTATTTTCTTAATAAATTTTAATTTTAAATTTTTCTTCTTTTTTATATAGTTTTACAAAGTATAAAATATTAACAATATTAACGTTAAAAGTTATTAACCAGGTTATTTCTACATATCTTTCCGATAATAAATAACTTTATATAGTAATTTTAAAGTTTTACTTTAATAATATTAAAGTTATAATGTAAGTAAAAGATCTTTTATTTTGTTTTTTCAAATTTTTATATATAAATTTATTTTAAATTTATAAATAAAAGTTCTATTTTTCGACAATTAAATTAATTAAATTTACGGCTTCGTTAATTTCGGTTTATTAAAAGTCTTTATAATGATCGACTTATTAAATTATTATTTCGGTATCGTACGGATATTCTTTTTATTTAAAAAATTACATTTCGTTACTTTTAAAGCCGATAAATCTTTTCCCGTTTAAATTATCGGATTACTTTTAAAATTCGGTTTTTTAAGGTTTTTAATCTTTAAAAATGTTATATATTATCGATAAAATGATTAAAATTATTATTATCGGCTAAAATAAATATAATTTGAATAAAATACGCGTATCGCTTATATACGTGATTAGCTGTTAAGCAAATAAAATTCTTAATTATTAGATACTGCGTAACTTTAAACTGTACGCCTGCCTTGTTCCATTGATCTTGCCTTACTAAAATCAGGCCCTATTTTTGAGGTCGGGGCTGCGCCGCAGCCGCAGCCGTAGCTAGAGGCGAAAGCTTTAGAAGTACTTACAAGGGTTAAATATATCGATTAAACATTATTAAAAAATTATTTACAGAAGTTAAAGAAAATTTAAATATAAGACCTAATAATAAGGTATAAAATATTAAACTTAATTAATAGATTTTATACGAATTCGTTAAAGTTATCATTATTAAATATATTAATAATAAAATTTAACGTAAAATCAAAGTTTTTAATTTCTAATATAATAATAATTTTAAATAATATATTATATAAAGGTTAACAGTTAAAATAGTTTTAAATTTTAATTGATAAATAGTTTTAATCGGAACGATTTCATAATTATAACGTAATAATTAAAATTCGTACGAGTAAAAAAAATTAAATGGTTTTTTTATTAATTTATTTTTAATCACTTTATAATAAAATATTATATATAATAAATACCTTATGATAATTTAAAAGGCGATTTAAACCTGGTTAATTTTAAACCTTTTTTAGTTATAACGTAATAATTATAATTCATACGGTTAAAAAATTAAACGGAATTCTATTATATTAAAAATTTTATTAAAAAAATGTTATATATACCAGTTACGTTAGTATAATTAAAAGAAAATCGTTTTATATTTAATTAATTTTAACCTTTTTATAAATATAACGTAATAATTATTACGTATATTATATTAAAATAAATTTTTTAAAGATAATTTGATATAAAAAAGTTCGTTTAGTTATTTTTTTAACCGTACAAATTATAATTATTACGTTGTAATTAAGAATATTTAAAAATAATTTAGTTTAAAACTCCTCATGTTTTTACGATTATATAACCGTTATGTATAATATTTCATTATAAGCTTTTTAATATAGAAAATTTTGTTTAATTATTTTTTAGTCGTACGTATTATAGTTATTATATTATAATTATAAAAGCGTTTCGAATTTAATTAATAAGTTTTAATCTTAACTTTTTATTAATTACAATATAATTATTATAATTCGTACGGCCGAAAAATTAATATACGGATTATTTTAATATAAAATATATTAAAGAAATTCGGTATATAATAATAAAACCGATAATTATGTTATAGCAGCTATAAAAGCGTTATAGTCGTTTATTTTCTTAATTTAACCTTTGTTATATTAATTATAAATATCATTAAAAAAATCGGAATTTTTTTTTAATATATATTAACCTTTATTTAACGCGTATATAAAATATTAAACTTATTGGAAATAAATTAGTTTGGTAATTACTATTTTTTTAATAAAATAAATAAAAGAAATTAAAAGAAAATTTATTAATCGAGCCCGTTTTTTAGAATTTAATATTTAGGCCTCGCTGGCTCGTTACGGGGATTTGGGATTTGATTGGTTGATTATTAGCGTTATGGAGCGGTACTTGAGTAACTTTGAAAAAGAGCCAGCGAGGCCTGAGCTAGCTGAGGTAACATTGGTCATCGAGTCCTTTAACCGCGTCGGTCAGGACTTATACTAGCGGACGTGGCTGGTGTAGTCCCCACCCTGAGACACAGGTAATCTCCGTGGCGTCCTGTCTATCTTAGGACCCTGATATCTAACAGAAGCAATTCGAGGATATTCAAATACCATGGTCTCAGGCTATTTGATAGAATCCATAGAGTGCGTTGTGAGCTCGCATCCTACTCTCCTACCTAGATTTCGGGAATCTCCTTTTCCCGGCTGCGGCCCAGCGCATTGGTGGCCTTCGAGTGCTCTGTATGATTAGTTCAATTCCTCAGATTTTGGTGCTGTGATACTCACAGTTTTACGTTAACCGTAAGCTGCGTTAGTCTGTTTGATAGAATCCCCTATTGTGGCGTGGGTTACTTTTATCGTTCATCATATGAACGAAAACGAAGAAGTAACCAGTGATACTAAACTTTGGGCTCGTGCAATTACATGCAGGGAGAGTTAAAGTCAAAGGTCGGTGGTATTGCAAGTGGGAGGTTAGGCGAGCTAACATGTAGTCGTATTGGATGAGTCTGTCAAAGCCGCACTAGACACTTCAACACATCCGTCAGCATTAATCTCTTTAAAAAGGTCTCTTCCCCGAACTTCAAGAACGTCCTCTTATTGCAGAAAAGCCTTTGCATATCTCCATAATGACAACTTTCGTCCCTACACAATCTCGGAGACATCGCCTCCATCGAGTCGGCAGCTGGTTGCCCGATGACCCCAAAGTCTTGGTCGACTGGTTACGCAGATTTATTGCAGAACTGGATAGCAGATCTCGGCCGCTCCCTGGCGCAGAGGGTTGGCCGGCACCTGTACAAGAGCTCGCCAATCTTATTGAGAGCACTGCCGAACTTCGCATGCTGGCCTGAGCCATGTTCGATGAGGTTCCTGATAAGGACCCCTACGGAACCGACCCGGCTGGCAACAAGCAGGTTCAAGGCCATAAGTACATGCTCGACTTTTTCGCAGTCGCAATGATGGAAGTCGACCCTAAATGAAGCTTGATCGGGTTTCCGTTCAACAATTCTGGACTGGCTCATGAGCACTCAGAGCTGATACGCCTTCTTTCACAAGGGTGACGCCAATAAGAAACTGAAAGCTATCCTTAATACCTGGAGAGATGACGTCCTAATGACGAGCAAGTCTCAATACGTGATCACGACTGGGGAAGATGGGTGGCTGAGCTCCGAGGCACTTCTGAGCATCGCGGCGGACACCAACGCTACTGGCGAAAAGGAGCTTGCATTCGGTGAACTCTTCGAGTGCGACAGGGTATGCGATCCCCTACAATGGGCTTTCAGTCCTGGGACGACTTCTTGGTCAGAAGATTCAGGGATATGGACGCACTCCGACCCGTTGCCTATCCGAGTGACCCAAAGTGGACTGTGAACTCATGCGAGTCCAAACCATTCGCGCCCCAGACGAATATGCAAGAACACGATACCCTTTGGCTGAAAGGCGAGCCCTACTCGGTAGCCGAGACGTTGAACCACCATGAGGAGGCAAGCAAATTCGTCGGCGACACGGTGTACCAGGCCTTCGTGAGCGCCACGTCCTACCATCGCTGGAACTCCCCCCGTGGAAGGCAGGGTCGTATACACCAGTGCTGCCGATGTGACATATGTGTCGGAGCCCACTATCACTTGATTCACTCACGCAGATAGCACAGATCCGGCTGCTCCCGACCAGTCTTAGGGCTATATCACCCACGCCGCAACACGGGCGATCTTCCCCATTGACACGGAAACCGCGCTTGGAACAGTATGCGCCATCTATGTTGGCTGACGTATCTACATGCGAGATTATTACGAAGTTCCAACGGAACTTACTGCGAACTGTTGGGAAGGGGGGGGATCGGTATGTTCCACCATGGCGGTTCCACCCATTGCATTCTTTTCAAAGGGGGGTGAAACTCGCATGGGTCACTGCAGCATCTTCAGGTATTACCGACAAGAACATCCCGATTCGGCGTGCGCTGGTCTATGCGTATGCTGAGGAATGCTTCAATCGAGGACGAGGAAGAAGTTTGCTACGGCTATGCCGCAAAACGTTTCCTTAGTACCGGGCATGTGGTATAACAGATTGATTAGTGCATGGAATCACCGTGTAACGTATGGCTTTCGACCTCGTGCTATGCCTTAGCTATCGGAATCCGAGTTAAAATATCCGAAGCACTGTAAGTTTCCAAAGATATATGCATCCCCACGACTATGAATCATCCCGTACTATATGGGCCGATATCAACTAAGATCTCGCCCCAGAACCGGGTCCCTACTCTTGGAGTCAGGGGTATAACGTACCCTATGTCGATCAGCTCATGAATCCGTCACGGATTCTTGCCTGAGGTCCTAAGTCTCAAGCTTGCAACGCTCTCTATCATCATTGCTTAGAAAACCAGAGGAATTCCATCAAAAGCGGAGCTACTACTTTGCACAACGGGGAATCATGGCAACCCATTATCACCAGGAACCTCTTCAAAGCTCCTCGCCACTCGGTAAAGAAATGCAAATCCGCACTCGGAACAGTAAAAGGTGCTCTTTCTTGATACACAAAGGGAGTTGAGATAGGTTAATTGTGCATCGGGAATCCTACCGCGTCGCCGCTCACTCCGACTGCTCAGGATGTGGCATTGTCGAGAATTAACGTGAATACAGCCAAAACGGGTCTTGAATAGTATCACTAGATATGTAGCATATAGGATGCTGAACTGAGAACTCTCCTTGTACCAGGAAGGGCAGTTGTGTTAAGGGTAATGGTGGCATCGAAGTTGTGCTGATGCTTGGCTTGACGTAGTTCCTCTTCGAAACCCGCTTTCACGCAGTTTATTTTAACATTCTTGAAATACAAGGGTGATTTTGCTGATAACGCGTAAGACAAGAATTTCGATAGGGGCAGGGCATCTATGCGGCGGCACGCTGCCTATAAACTCCACTACAGTATCTCCAAATATCTGATAAGAATGCTATCAACGGACAGCCTTCCTAAAGGGGAAGGTAACAGAATCCGGGGTTACCCTACTAGACGGGATTGTTTGCCGTCGACCTAGCCGCCTAGCACGACAGCTCATTTGTCACTTGATTGAACGGCAAGAACCCGTCCTAGATTGTCGGCACGTAGCTCCCAATTTGGAAATGAACAGCGGACAGTGCATTCCATGGCATAGGCAGGAGCAGATATAAAGACAGGCACCTGCGCTCCGGCCTTCGACAAGGCGGCTGACCGCCCTTGTTCATCAACCACGTATCCTACGCCATGAAGTCTCTGCCAATCCGTGGGCTTCTAGCCCTCGCCTCCTTGTCCGTTGCCTGTCTTCTGCCCGAAGAACGAGAGAACGACGGGGTGAGGCAGGTGACACGTCGCCAAGCCAGCAATGGGACACCAGTCGGGACCGGGGACCGGTTCCAAGGTGGCGCGACTGCACCGCGGGGACTGGGAACGCAAAGCACGACATTTAGCACACTCCTGAATGTCAATGAGATCAAGAGCGGTCTCCAGGGTCTTGTGAACGCCTACGGGATTGAGACCTTTGAGACTCCGTACAAGACATACGAAGGCGCTAGCATCATCGGCGCCAAGGTCGGTGGGAGTGGCGGGAACTGTACCGATGCCTACCGCGTCTTCTTCAACGGCAACATCCACGCGCGGGAGCGCGGCTCTGCCGACAACGTGCTGTACTTCATTTCGGACCTGCTGTATGCCAATAAGAACAACGTCGGCCTAACGTACGGCTCCAAGACCTATACCAGCGCTCAGGTGAAGACGGCATTGTCTGCTGGTATCGTCTTCATCCCCCTGAGCAACCCCGACGGCGTGGCCTACGATCAGAGGACCAACAGCTGCTGGCGCAAGAATCGCAAACCTGCCGGTTCAGCTGTCGGGATCGATCTGAACCGCAACTTCGACTTCTTGTGGGATTTTACCACGGCCTTTGCGCCGAGTGTGCAGTCCAGTGTTGGTTCGACAAGACCCAGTTCGGAGACTTATCACGGGACTAGCCCATTTTCTGAACCCGAAACCAAGAGCATTAAATGGGTCGTAAGTGTTCCCTTTGAACGCTCCCTACTGCTTTTTATCAGACTTGATTGGCGATTCTCAATCCCCTCGTGATTATAGGTTCTATATAAGGAGATTACTGACCTTAAATGTTTTGAAGATGGATACCTACTCCAAAGTCCGATGGTTCATTGATTTGCACTCCTACGCTGGCGATGTGCTCCACAGCTGGGGGAGCGACGAGAATCAGTCCAAATACTCATACATGAACTTTATGAACTCGTCCTATGACAGTGTCCGTGGAATCCTAACGGACACCCCAGGGTCCGGCCGCGGGTACGGGGAGTACACGCCGACGGAGGAATCCGACATTAACATCGGCGCTGCTAGGCGCATGGGCTCTGCGATGAGCACGGCCGGCGGGCGTTCATATACGGTCATGCAGTCCTCCGCCTTGTACCCCACTTCTGGCGCAAGTGACGATTACGCGTACTCTAGGCACTTCGCGGACCCTAGTCTGAACTTGATCCATGCGTATACGATAGAGTTTGGGTTCGGCAACACCGCAGCGTCATGCCCCTTTTACCCGTCTGTCTCGCAGTTCAATACCAATATCAAGGCGACCAACGCGGGTTTCATGGAGCTCCTGCTGGCTGCGGTCGAGTATGGGCTTGGAAACAAGACAACCTGCTGAGGTGGAATGATATAGGGGCATACCTGTTACGCACAAAATGCGAGGAGGCAGTGAGATAACCTAAGTGTTTTCATAAGCTTATTCTTATGGAGACTTGCTGAATGCAGTATATCAGTTAGTCTTGACCAGTGGATGCCGCCGGGGCCCACATAGTATATATCGATGAATGCGTACATGATTCCTACCTAATATCTGTCAAACAGCCTGAGACCACGAAATATGAGTATCCTCGTTACAGCTTCATTCGTATATTGATGTTGTTCTTAATAGCAGCTAAATATTTTTTTTTCGCGATCTTAAGGAATTAATCGCTTATACGAATTAGCTGTTACCTTTATATCCTTTTTTTAATAACGTAACTTACGGCCCGACTGCTTTTAACTTTAATTTATTATATTCGATATATCTTTTAATAAAGCTATTATAAATTTATTAACGTTTATTATGCTAAAATTATTAACAGGTAAGGTTTTTTCGAACTAATTTAAATCTTTTTTATTAAAAGTTTATACGATATTTTACGTTTAATTTAATATATTATAATCCTTTCGCCGAACTTTCTTCGTAATAAATTTTAGGTTTAAAATAATTCTCTTTAATTTTTTTTAAAGCTTTACGAACTTTTAAATACGTTATTTATAAGTAAATTTATAAAAATATAAATTTATTATACTATTTGTTTTTGTATTATTAGGCTATATGTTTTGTTATAAATATATTTATTGTAATTCTTCAGAAGATTTATTTCCCGCAGTTTCGTAAATTATATTATATTTAAAAAAAATAAAAGTTAAAAGTTGATCTTTTTAAAAATTCTTTTCTTTTAAAATCGACAATAATGTCGATAATTTTCATATAAATTTTACTGTTTCGAATTACTAATATTATATATTCGGATTTGCGCAGTATATTATTTTAAACAATCCGAAATAAGGTTAAGTATGTTTTCCTTAATTATCGTATTAAATTTTTATTCTTATATATAATTTTTTTTTTCTTTTTTAATTTTTTAAATTTTTTGTAAGTTATAAAAACGATGAAGCCCTAAGTGAATAGAAGTTTTAAATGTATTAGCCTTTTATACGTAAGTAAGATTTACCGTTAAAGTTTGTCTTTAAAATTTACCGTATAAAGTTTAACTTTTTTTAAACTGTATTATTTAACTTTATCGGCAATTACGTATTGGTGGTGTTTAAAAATAAAGCTTTTTAAATTAAGATCTTAATATATTTTAATCCTGAAATTATTAAATCATCATTGTATTAAAAAGCATTAAATATAATATTTATCATATAAATTTTATCGTGTAAGAATGTTCTGTATATTTAGCTTAGCTTAAAAACTTAGGCTTTAGTTTATCGATCTTATATATATAAAGTCCTTTTAAAAAGCTATATGAATATTTTTATTTCCGTTATATCATATCTTTTTTATAAATAACGTCTAACGTTTAAGCTTTCTTTATTGTTTAAATACGTTATTACTTTTCGTAGATAATTGTTTATATTTTTTATAGCGTTATAATTAAGTTTTTAAAACGAAAAATCGTAATAAAACATCTTTTCTTATAAATCTTAATTTATTCAAGTGATATTCGTACTAAACTCAGGCGTTATCTAGCGTTACGTTATTTTCGCATTATTAGATCTATTTTCTTTTAATTTTGAATTTTTTTGCTGGGCTTTTTAATAGACGTTAGTTTGAATCGTAAATTGTTAACAAGTCTTTATATAACTTTTATAACAATTTAATATATTTATCCCGCTTTCGGTTTATAGTTATATTATTCCTCACAGTATATAAGGTTGTCTTTTCTATCAAACCATGAAGCCAGCGAGTACAACGTTTATCAGTGTCGAACTTTCTCAGCAACTACGTATGCAAAATAAGACTTTATAAGATTAAGATATATAATTTCTCTTCACCCTAAACATTATTAATTAGTTATCGTGCTCGAAAATATAACGTATAATATTTAACGTAAAAATTATATTTTATAATATTTTTTATATATTTAGCTTAGCGTGAAAAAGAAGGTTTGAACTTATATCGACTTTATATAAAAAATAGTTTTTTAAGTCATTCTTATTTTCCCTAATTAAATATTCGTGCTCTAAGTGTTAATAGTATTTTATACAGTTATAATACGAAGGTATTTATATTATTTTTAATTTTAATATCTGTTCCGGTTTAGTGTTAAAAATCGAAGTTTTAGTAGTATATATATATATATATATATTGTGGCTAGGTATAGATCTTCGTTGTTAGCGATTGCAGTAATCTGGGCCCACCTGACAGGTGTTCCGACTACTTATATCATTAAGTTCCAAGTAATTTCTGATAATATACAAGAATCAAAATTTACACCTTTATATAATTATACATATTTAATATATAGATACTTATAATATGTAAAAAGTTTTAAATTTAACATTATTATTTCTATTTATTTTTTCGTTATTTATTATATCGTTTCAGGATTTTTAATAAGTAATAATTTATTACTCGAATTAAGAAATAATTCGTTTTATTATGCAGTTATTTTATTTATTTGTTTGAAAAAACATAAGAAAAAATATACAAATAATACTTAACGATAAATTTAATACTTTTAATTATACCTATAAAGAAAATTCAAAGAAATATAAAAGATTTACGTTTATATTTTGAAGTATTCCGATAACCTTACTATTTATCGAAGGTATTTAAGCTTTATAAATTATAAAAAAAGGTATTTATTTTTATCTTATATTGAATAAGCCTTACGATATAATTAATATTAACATAGTATATTTCGCAATTGTTCTAAAATATTAAAAGATTTAAAAGGTTTTGCGCTTAATAATTCAAATAAATTTATAATTATAAAAAAGAATTTTGTAAGAAATTAAAGAAGTTTAATAATTGCTTTTAAAACAAATTTATAATGATGATTATACGTTATAAAAAAACTTATAAAATTAATACTTATAGAAATAATAAAAATAAAGTTAAAATTTTTAAAAAATATAAATGAAATTTTTAAAATTAAAACTAATATTCGTATTAATAAACGAACCAGAGTTTTAAAAGTTTTAATTTTAAAATAAATTCCGAATAATTTAATTTTAAACGAAAAAATGTATTAATTTTTAATAAAGAAAAAGCCGAATTATCAGTTTAAAGAACGAATAAAAATAAGTAATCCGATTTATTTTAGTTTATAAATAAGATAAAATTATAACATAAATTTTAAGCACTTTTTTTGAAAAAAAGAATGGGCGATACTTAAAATATAACGTTTATTATATAATATAAAGTTTAATTACTAAGTTTTATAAAACTCGTATAATTAAGGTTAATTTATTTTAATTTATGATCGAAAAGTGTAAATATAACGATTTAATTATTTTTTATAACCGAAAATAACTATATAATTAGATATATATTTTTAGATTAAAAGATTAAAAAACTAACTGCAATAAAAAAATTAAGAGCCCGTTTTTTTTAAGAAGATTTAAATTATATTTCGTAATGATATTTAATTTTAATACAAAAAATAAACTTCTAAAAAGGATAAACACGTTCTCGGTTCAGGTTAACGATTTTTTAAATATTGTATTAAAATAATTAAAATTTAAAGAAAAGAAAATTTGAAAATAATGAATTTAAAACCGGTATACGTTTAAGAATAACAGATAAAGAAATCTAATTAAAATTCATATTATAAAGTGATTTAAATATGCGAAATTATGAAATTATTTAATTATTTTTTAATGCTTTATGAATATATAGTAAAATCTATATTTAAGGATTAAAACGTTATACTATTAAACTAAAAAATAAATATTACAATAAAATATTTTAAAGAAAGGTGGATAATGAAATAAAGTATAAAAAGTTTGATTTAAACGATATTATAAAAAAAGGTTATTTTATAAACCTCTATGTATAATAATATCAAGAATTAAAATAATATAACTTATTAAATAAATAATAACCGAGATAATCGACGATTTTAGCGTTAAAAAACTTTTTAACATAATTAGATATTTTCGGAACTTCGGTTTTTTAATTTGAACTTTTGAAATGTTTAAAAGATTACTAAAAATAAAGATAACGGTAGAAAAAAACTACATTTTTTTGTGGTTTAAATATAACAAATGTTCAAGTAATTCGGACCGTAAAATACTTTAATAACGTATTAAACGGTATCGTAAACTTGGCTAAAAATTAAATATTTAAAAAGAACTTATATATTTTTTAAGGCAAGGTTTATATAGAAATACGAAAAATATGCCGGAAAATATTAATTTATTTTGTAAATTAACGGTTATATTTACTTTAACGAAAGCAAAATTAACTTAAAATCTAGTTTTTAGAAAATTAAATATATATTAAAAAGTACGTTAAAATAATACGTATTTTATACATTTTAAAAGGTTTAACGAAACGTTAAATATTGAAAATACTAAAAAAAAGTAACTTATTTATAGAAACGGTTTAATATTATATATAAAACGGCGGCTTTCTTTTTTAAACATTATATATAAAAACTATTTAATTAAATACAAAAAAGTCTTTAGAATAATATAGTTAAACCCTTTTTTACGGCCGTTTTGAAAGTTGTTAATATCAATAATATCGTATATTTCGTTGTTAAAAACGAATAAATAATTAAGTTTAATCTGAAATTAATTTCGAAGTATTATATATAACGGAAAACGTTAATATCGACGTTAACATAAAACTTGTTAACGTTTATATAAAGATAAATAATTTATTCATTTTCGTAAACCGGGAATAAATAATCTTTTAAATAAAAAACTTTGAAACTTTTAAAATAAACCTTATCTATACTAAAGATATTAATTAAAGGATTTTTATTAATATTTAAATCAAATTCGATCTTTATATACGAAAGTAAATTAAAAATATATAAATCAATAATTACTTTTCAACTAGAATTAACGTAATCGATACCTTTAAGCTAAAAGTGAAATTAAATATAATTTATTTTATTTTAATATTAAACAGGTTATAGTTTATATTAACGTAAATTACGCTAATATATCTAAATTACTAAGTAAAAGAAATCGTATAACCTAATTTCTTTTTAGAATAATAACGATTATTCTAAAATATTTAATTTCATTTTTAATAAGTCTAGTTTAAAAAAAGTTACTTTTATAATGCTAAGGCCTTATGTTTCATAAATATAAAAAATAAGAAGAATTGATATTATCTATAAAGATAAAATTAATAATGAAATTAAATTACTTTATTAATATAATATTAATTAATATTAACAAATATATACAACTCGAAAAATATAAATTAATATAAAAGAAATGTTTATTTCCTTATAATATTAAACAATAAAAATGTAAAAATAATTAAACGTTTAAATATTAATTTCTATATTTTCTTATATAGTATTACGAAATGAACGGATGTTTTATTTAGTAAACTTACAATTAAAAAGATTATTATATATAACGATTTAATAATTTAATATAAAATACATTATTTAATAAATAATTACGATACTGTTGAAGATATAATTTTAGATTTATATTTAAAAAATATAAAATAGATATCGATGTTAATAATAAATAATAAAAATAATTAGAACCGGTTAAAATTTTTTCGTGAAACGTTAAATTTGTTAAATCTTTAATAAAAATCATATAATATATTCTATACTTAAATGAAGATATTTTCTATAAATAAATTTACTTTTATAACTGTTTCGATTGTTGTCATTTAAAAAAAATTAAATATTAACTAATAAAGAAAGTACGTAACAAGTTATTTACATTTTAAATAAAAGAATTATTTCCGATATATATATTTAATCCGACTAGAAGAGACATTATAAACAATATAATTTATTAAATATTATTTAGCTTTTTTAACGTATTTTTTTAAGTTGTTAATACGTATAAAGTACCGGAACGGTATAATAATTATTAATCTTTAAAACATAAAAAATTTAATATTATATTAATAAAACTTGGTAATATTTCCGTTTTTAGTTAACGATTTATAAATAAGTTATTTTTTATACAAATATTTTATACGTATATATATTAACAATATTATCATTTTTAACGTAAATACCGAGAGTACTTAAAGTATTCATATTATATTAAATATATTCGATAAAGTAAAGGTTTATATTATTGTAAAAGAAAGTATATTAGTTTCTTTCAGTTGGTTTATTAAAATATAACGTTAATAAAAGTGGAATTCCTGAAACGAATAACCGTATTAAGGTTTTTAATAAATTTTCTTTTTAAGACGTTAAATATTTTAAAATTTATTTAAATATAACAAAAAAGTTGCGTAAGGGAATTATATAATATAATATTATAATAATACTTTGTAAATAACGGAAAATTAAATTACTAGTATAATTTATAATTTTAAAAAGGTTTAAGTATTAAAATATTAAAATAAACGGAATAAAATATATTTTTAAAATTAAATTCGTATTTATGGCCGAAAAACAAAGGTATAAAATAATTTTAAAATCCTTTATAAGTTTGATACGTTTTTTAATATTATTTAAAAAAATAAGCTTTTTTTCAAGTCCTAATGGGTCAGTAGTGAGGAGACTGGGTGTCTCGTTTCGCTTGTTGGAAGCTTGGCGACCCTACAGCTTACGAAAGACAACTAGTTCGAATCCAGCTTGGAGTAACGTGCTCTAGATGGCGCGCCAAGCGCAGTGCACGGACCAACGGAGCTAACTTGCTAATTTCTGTCGTGTCAGCGTTAACTAAAGTAATTGGAGGCGTTGGAGCTAGTTGGAGGGCTAAAGCTTTAGAATTAATGAATTTGTCGTATAATTTTAATATTTATTATCGTATTAACAACTCTGACGGACTTTTTATCCGGCCCGCCTTATATAGGTACGGTTTTAAAGGTGCGCTCCGATTGCGTCGTATTACTAGACGTATAGATATATATTATATAACTTCGTGTCGGCGTTAGCTTATATATAGCTAGAGACCTAATAACATTAACTTTGTAATCTTTTTTAAAGTAAAGGTTTATAAAAGAAATTTATAATATTATATTTTTTTTATAATGATAAAACGATTAAGTTATTATAAGTAAATATATACTTAAAAACAAGGTTAAACCTTTTTTTATTTAAGTAAATTCTAAATACGGAAAAAAGGTAAAAATTTATATAAAATAAAGTTGTATTTAATTATAAAAATAGAAAAAATTATAAAATCTATTTAATTTAAGCAATTTCTAGGTATCATTTCTATTAATAATACTTTTATTAAAAAATTATTATTTATATAATTTTTATTCTAAAAATTTTAATAAAGCTAACTTTGAGTTATTTAACGTTATTAATTATTTATAATTATTTTAAGTAAAAGTATAATTTTTCGAAAAGTTGTAGGATAATATTTAATACGTTATTTCGTTTATGTATAATATTTTTAAATTAAAAGGCGTTTAGACGTTATAAATTTATCGAATTAAACGATATATAAAATAATAATAACATTTAATATTTTTAATAAAAAAGGTATAATTATCTAAATTATTTTTATTTTTAAAAACGAATTTAAAATTTATATTATTTAAAAATATATTTGAATTTTTAATAGAAATATATTTATATAATATTATAAGAAACAAAGGCCGGTAAACTTACAAATGGTATTATAAATTATTTAAATTAAAATGTAATTTTTCTATTACGTTAAATCTAATAATTATAAAACATTATATAATTTTTATTTTACGTTAAACATATATTAAAGTCCATTCTTAATTTAAAGAATTGTTTTAATAAAAAACTTAAACTTTTTTAAAATTTTATATAATAAAGCAAAAAGATTAAATTAATTTAATTAAATTTTTTATGAAAATTGTTATTTTTGCTGGCGGTTACGTTTACAGTATTATACGATAATTATAAATTCATTACTAATATTTCGAAAATAATCTTCGTAAATATTTGTTAAGTATTAACCGGATATAATATTTAAAATAATTTATATATTATTTCGTATAAAGGAAATAAATGATCGTTACGATAATATAATAATATATTATATACGGTTAAAAGTTAAATAATATTAACGAAAAAAATAATATAATTTTATAACTAAAGATTTTTTATAACAATATTTAATAATAAGAATTAGAAATTTTGCTTAATTTTATTCAGCGAAACATTTAAAGTTTTAAAGGTTAAGTTAGTTTCTTTCAGGATATATTATTTATAATTGAATAAAATATAGCAAATCAAAATTAAAGCGTGATAATTATGATACGGTTTTCTATACTTATAGAGTTTAAGGTTTTATAAATAAATATAAGACCAATTTTATAATATTATTTAAATGAACTTTTAATAATTATAATAAAATATTTTGTTAAAAATCAAAATTTAGTTTTTAATTAAGTCGATGTTAAATTTATTGACCAAATACTTATTTAAAAAACGTAATAAACGTTATATGAAAATATATTTAAAAAAGACTAAGATTAATTAATTTTGCCAGTATATTAATTAATGAACATAAATACCGTTATACTTTAATAAAAAGTTTCAAAAAGTAATGTACTATATTTCATATTTTTCTTAAAGATTTTATTAATTTGAATTATTTAAATGAAAATCGTTTTTATCTAAGCAGAACCGTTTAAAGTTTTCGAAAAAAATTAAATACTCAATTTAGAAATTAATTTCTCCTCTTAAATAAAAAGTTTAATTCTTTTTATTTTTATATAAAATATATTTTTATGTATTTTATAAAATAAAATTGTTAAGAAATTTATTAAAAATAAATTACGATTCAAATTTTTTTTGTTATAATTAACAAAATTATTATTAAATATAAAATAGAATATCCGATATATTAACCAGTTAAATATTAAAACGGTAATTAATAAATACGTAATTATATTTTTTATTAAAATAAATATAAAAGCTTTAATAAAAATAATTAGTTTTCTTTGTTATATTTTTCAGTATATTCTACTATATTTATTAAATTTTTTGAATTTATCGCTATTTTATTACTTTTTATTATATATTTTTTTCTATAATTATATATATTTTTTTTTTCAAAATGCATATATTTTCTGTATAATATAAAACCGTTAGCGGTTTTTCGAAACGAATGCACGTTAATAAAAATATATATCGGTCATTTTAAAGGTGTTTAATTATATAAAGATAAATTCAGACTGTTTTCTTCCATTATTAATTTTCTATAATGTATATAAAAATCCGGAATTCTTTTAATCTTATACCCTTTTTTTTAAATTATCTTTAATTAAAAATCTCTTTGATTCATTATTAAATACAAATAATTTAATAATATTTTTATTCAAATAAATAAATAAACGTTAATAGTACTCTTTCGGGTTAAAAGATTTTTAAAGTTAAGCATGAAAATAAAATAAGTAATTTAATAAACATTTATTGATAATTTCTTTAATAAATAATCTTTTATTCCACAGTGTGCTTAACGCTAAGTAAAATATTAATGATTCTAATTTATTAAATTAATTTTTATATTACATATAATAGTTAAACGGGAAGTTGAAGTAATATAACCGGCAAAATATTTATTATTTAAAACACCGTTAATATCAATAAAAGGAGTTATTTGAGACGATGGTGAAGATATTTATAATGTTTAAAATAAAAATATTAATAATTTATTCGAAAACGCGGATAAGGATTTGTCCGTTAAAAAGCCGATAAATTTTTTTTAATAAAAACCGCGTTAAGTTTAATACAAATTTTATTAAACTTATAAAAAATAAAGGTTTTAATTATTATTAATTTAAATTTAAAAAATCCGGTTATAATTATATAAACGATATAAATAATAAGATAATAAATTTATGTAATATTAATTTTAAAATTAAAAATATTGCAAACGAAATTTATAATATTTTTATTTTTTTAAAAAAATTGTATATTAACCCGAAAACCAATTTTAACGGTAAAATAAGTAATTATAATTTAAAAATTAAAATATATACATAAAAAACATTTTTCGTTTATTAAATAGTTATTTATTCAAGGCGGCAAAAATTAAGTTCTTTATTACTATTTAACGAAAAGCGTTTTAGCGAAAAAAAGAAGAAAAACTCATATTTTAAAAGGAACTAAAAATTCATTATATCTGTATTTATAAAAAATATAGTTAAAAGTTCCATTTTATAGTTAAAATAAATAAGAAGATCGATAAATCTATTATTAAGAAAATAGGAAAAGTCGTATTAAATATTGTTATTTAATAACCGTTAAAAGTAATGTAAAACGCGGATAATTTTTTTAAACAAGAATCAAAAAGGGATTACAGCAAAATACTTCCTAAAATTATTACTTTAATTTTTCTTTTAATTGTGAAATATTTTAATTTAAAACATTATTGAAACGATAATGTTAAAACGTAATTTTATGGCAGTAAAAGACTTTATATTATATTAAGTTACGCTTTTTATTAAGGACGGTAACGATTAGCAGAATAATAATATTATTATTTATTCCGTAATATTTACGTTTTTTAAATATTATACGTATTATCAATAAAACAATTAAAAACTGATTACGTTTAGTAATATAACGTTACCGAATTAATAATAAAATCGAGGATATTATTAAAAAGACTTTATCCGTTATGTTTATAAGTTAGTTAATATTTAACGTTAATTAAATATTATAAAAGGACATTTTAAAAGAATCCAAACCCAAAGATAACCATTTTTATTCAATAGTTAAAACTCTAAAACACCCTGCTAAACACTCTATGCATAGAATTCAAACAACGCATACCTATACCAACGGTTAAAACCTATAAAACCCACGCCTAGTTCTATACACACAAAGCCTAAAAGGTTAACGCTAATTCATACTAGATACAATTAATCCAGTCGTATTAATTACAAAACCGTACGCTACACGGTTATTTATAGGCGTAAAGAGGAAACTTATTAATATTACGGTTATTATTATCGTTAAATAAATACCGTTTACTTTTAACGCGTAACCTTTCAACTTTAATAAGAATTATTATTTCGGCATTATTTTTCGATATATTGTTTATAACGTTAAATTACGGGAACTTATTTTTTGGTGATGCCGGCGATTCCGGTAACGATATAAAAGTAAACAAGTTAAATAAATATAAGTATAGCGACAAAAGCGGCTTTAATAATTTAAAAATATAAAAGAATTATAGATTTTGGGTTAATATTATAAATAAGGGGAATAAGGCAGGTTTTTATTTAAAATTATTTATTATATTGTAAATTATACGTATTGGCATAAGTATTACGATAATCGGAATCGTAATTTCGAGCTGCGAAAATGTATACACCGTATGCCGGGTTGGTATTTAAATTATTAGGATTAACGTTAAATTTTTAATTACCAGTTTAAACCGAACGGTTATAATTAATAAAATTTAATTAAAACGGAACGCGGTTTACGGCGGTTACGTAGTTTTTTCCGATATTTGTTAAACTTATAATGCGGTTATAAGCCTTAACTTATATAAATCGATTCAAAATATGAAAATACGGCGTTATTATTATAAATTAAACGGATTTCGCTGTTTATAAAGATTTTTTATACTTTTTGCGCTATAAAAATTAGAGATATTTCGTAGATTAAATATAATGTAAATAAAAAATAATTTTTTACAACGCTTTAATATTATTATTTATTAAATTCGGAAACAGCCTTAATTAATTCGACTACGTTTTAAACCGATTAAAAACCTTTAATTTCGTTTTATTTATTCGGAAACATATTAAATAAAAATAAATATTTCCTTTATTCCGTTACCGTTTAACGAAAAAGATTATATAAAGAATCATTCGTTTATCCGTTATTTATATTACAATATTAATATTTTTTAAATAACCCATTTTAATAAACCGGTTTTCGTTATTTTCATACAAATAATTTCGAATTTGAAGATTCGTGTATATAAATAAAAATAAAAATATATAGGTTATAATAAGATTTAACCGAAATAAGGTTATTGCGGGTTTTTTTTAATATCTTAAAAATACTTTACTAATACATTTGCCGTTAAATAACCTATTTTTCAAGGCCTTATTTTCGTCCGAACCTGTAACTTAAATTCATTTTATGTCAGAAATTTCTAAATATTATCTTAATTAATCGAAAAATAGGATTAAAATTCGATAATTATTTCGTTTTAATCGGGATTATTTACGATGAGTTATATATTATCTTCTTTATCATTCGAATTAATTACGTTAGTTTTTATTATAATTTATATATTTTTAAAAAATAATACGGTTTTTTGGCCCACCGGGTCTAGAATTCTTTTGAACCTTTTTTTTTATAAACGGCTCTGTTTTATATCTATCGAACGTTTAATATAATATAAATATTATAACTTGTTTATAGTTAATTATATTTAATCGTTTATAACCGCGAATCGTTTAATCGAATTATTATTATAAACTTTTTAACGAAAAGATTTTCGAGATTTTTTATTGTATTATTAAATTAATAGCCGCAATATTTATATTTAATCCAAAAGCGACAGTAAATCTTATGATATAAATAAAATTATTAAGTTATTTTAATTTGTTATATACGCAAATTTAATTTTTATGAAATGTCTTGGCGTTATAAAATTTAATCGCTTTTTTTATAATTTTGGGTAAACATCTTCGGTTTAGTAAGGTTTTTACTAAGTATTTCCGGATATTTCTAGTTTTCCCTTTGTTATTGATATAAATAATGGTTTTAATAAGAATATATAAATTATTCAGTTAAATTTCAAGGTTCATATTTTATACTTCGGATATATTAATTAATAAGCAATTTAAATATGTTTCATTCGAACGTTAACTTTTCGATATAGGGAAAATAAAAATATTAGTGTCGGGGCGGGTAATATTAAACCGCCGGATTTCCGCTTTATAATTATATTGTTATAAATTGCCGGTTTTAAGAAAACCGTTATGTTTCGTAATGTTTTTTATAACGTTATTAATAATTATAATATATGTAAACCAGTATATATAAACAAAGAATAAAACGTAAATTACGGACAGAAGTAAATTTAATCGGAAGATTTTTTTATTTTAATAATAAATGTATTTTATTAATAATAACCAGGTTATATTGTTGTGTAAACATAAAATTATTTATAGTAGCTTGCAATTAATCGTTCGATATTTATTTAGAACCGAGAATAATATAATTATATTCTTTAGTAATTATAGATTCGAATATTTTTAGATTAAACCTTTTCGTATTCGCAAATTTTAAGATAAGAGCAGAATATAACATTATTAATATAAATCCCTATTATTTTTCGGCTAACTTTCTTAACGGTGTAATTTCAATAATAATTAGATCGGCTATTAAAAAAAGGTTTGGATAATTAGAAATTTTTAAAATTTATCTTAATAACGAAAAGGATATTGAACATTTCGAAAACTAAATTATTTAATATATTAACCTATTTTTTTCATGAAATTCGGCTTTATTTATTAAGTATAATATTTCGTATAAGACGAATAAACTGCCGGCGTAAAGTTTTTGTAAGGTTATCGGTTATATATTTAACGTTAGCGTATAAGTTAATAACGTTTATAGCGGCGAGAAACTGGTAAAGCTATCGGATAAAAATGAACGTTTCGTTTTAAAAGGTTAAGATTTCAAAAAAATAAGGTATTTACTTTAAAACGTTTAATATACTTTACGTATTTAGTTAATGAGGAAAAGAAATATATTTTCGGAATTATTATTAACGGTTTTAAGTTTTGTATAATATTATTTTAATTCGTAAAATTATATTATTATTATGCTGGCTGAAAAAATGTATATATTTATAACTCGCTGTTTATAAAATTTTTAATTATTTAATTTGATTTATGATAAAAATTTCGTTTTAATTAACATTATATGTATATAAAATAATAAAGATTCTTATTTTATATTAACTTTCCGTAATTATGAAATAAATAATATTAAATTAAAGTTATATTTAAAATTTCCGTTTTGCTAATTTTTAATAATTTGTATAAAGCCTGCGGAAATAAACATAAAAATTTTATAATAAATTATTAAGCTTCATTTTTAAGGATACATTATTTTTGTAAAGAAAATTCTTAATAAGGTTTAGTCGATAGATTTGACCCTTATAAATACTTTTAAAGCTGAAGGCTCTAGTCACGGCAGCGCCGCAGGCACAGCCTTAACCTTAAAAATGGGGCCTGATTTTAATAAGGCAATATAACGTTCGCAATAAGTTTTAATATAATACGTATATTGTTAAAAGGTTATAAAAACAGTTAGCGAAAAGAAATACGGTTAATTTAAATTAATTTAATATGTTCTATTTAAGTTATTGAAATTAGTTATTGCAAAGTTTTAAAAAATAATCCGTAAGTTTGTTTAAGCTGCAAGTTAATAAGACGTTATTAAAAGTTTGTTTAGTTAACTTATAAATATATATATTTTTTTACAAGGTTCATAATATTAGGTATCTAGCTATTTACAAGCTGACGCCAATACGAAGTTACATAAATATATACATATACGTCTAAAAATACGACGCAACCGGAAAGCACCTCCAAAAACAGTACCTATAAGCAGGCCGGATAAACAATTATATAAGGATTATAAACTACGGCAATAAATAAACGATTACGTATACGATATTTTTAATTAACTCCAGAACTTTAGTCTCCCAACTAGCTCCAACGCCCCTAACCACTTTAATTAACGCCGACATAACAGTAACCGAAGCTCCAATTGGTCCGTATAGTGAATTAATAACCCAAACCACGTTATTCCAAGCTGGATTCGAACCAATTATTTTTCACAAGCTGCAGGGTCGCTAAGCCTCAAACTGTCAGATAACTGTTGATATTAGGGGTTCTAAGATAGAACGCCACGGAGATTACCTATGGCTTAGGTAGGAACTTTACTAACCACATCTACCAGTATAAGCCCCGACCGACACGGTCCAAGGGCTTTATAATTAATATAATAATAATTATTTTTAATCTAAATACTGAATATACGCTTGTTCCCTAATAATTAAGAGTTTTAGTTTTATTTAATACCGATATTACGATTATAACGGCAAATAACTTGCAGTTATAATAATTAAAATTTCAAAAAAAAAAAGATTTATTTAGCTTTTAAATATTAAGAATAATCAAATAACGAATTCCAAACCAAAACCATAACCTTAAATTTGTGGGATTATATAAACCTTAATCAGAAATTATTATAACCTACTTAACTTACGAAGCTAACGTTCGAAAATTACCCCATAAAAGTTAATCCGCAAATTATTCGAAATACTTCGATTAAAATTACCGCCGACAGTATAACCGTTATATTAACTTTTACTAAATAAATAAATATTAACGGAAAACTTTGTTCCGTAACGGAAATAATTATTAAAAGCAGATTTAGTTATAATACAAATTAAATTATATACGTATACGAAAATAAAAATTATAAAAATTATCGCAAAAATATTATAGAATTAACAAATTAAATTTTATTTTTAATATCCTTTAATTACCAACTTACGATTTATAAGTTAACAAAAACTTTTAACGAATACTATAACGATTTAAAGAAAACCAGTATTATTTATTAAAAAAAAATTAAAGCCGGAAATAAAAAAACGATATTAGATAATTACAAAATGATTTACCAAATTTTCCAAAAAATTTCGAAATATAAATAACTTAATAAAAAAAATTATATCGAACGTATAAAATAAAGATATTAAAAAAATTAACGATTTACAAAATTTAATAAACGATTTAAAAAATGCTTTTGGTAATATTTTTAGTTATTAAACCATAAGTTTTAAAATAACTTATAAAAAATAAATTAACTTTAATATTTTAAAATACCGCAAAATAAAAACATAATTTAAAGTTAATATTTCCGTACAATTAAGAAAAACTCGTTCGTAAATTATTCAAAACGTATTTAAAATAACATTCGGAAATATAAACGATCCAAACCCCGAAATAAATAACGGTTTATAAAATACTAACAAAATACAAAATTAATTAACTAATACTTTTATAAAAAAACCCGAAAATCCGGTAAAGGTAAAAATCAAAATTAAGGTAATAAATTAACAAAATTAAAACGGAAATACGTTATTACCGACGAAAACTTTACCGGATTTACTTACTAGGTATATTTAAGTTTTTATAAATTACCAGCTTATTAATTTATTTTGAAAAGTAAAATATCCGAAAATTAAAAATTTAACGAAATTTCGATATAATTAATTAAAAAACGTTTAAATATTATTATAAATTTAACGAAAAAAATTAAAAAATTAAACCTTAAAGTATTACTCGCAAAATCTGATTAATTAAAACGTAAAATAAATATTACTAAAGTTATATTTTTAATATTTTATATAACTTTTAAAATAAATATTTATTTTTTAAAAAATGCCTTAATTTTCGTTTTAAAAATTACCTTTTGTATATTTAATTAAATTAATAAATTTTTAAATTTTAAATTAATACATTTAAATAATTATATATTTGCAAGAAATATAATTATTTTTATCTTTAAATACGGAAAAATAAATATCCGTTTTAAAAACCCAAATAACTTCCGGTTAATACGTTCATATAATATAACGTACTGCAAAAAAATTGCTTATAACATGGTATTATTACGTTTACTAAAAAAAATAAAGTTTTTAATAAAACTATAAAAGATTTAATAATTACTTCCGATAAAAAAATTTAATTATCGTAACGTTAATCGAAAAATACGATTAAATAATAATCGAATATTTATTATTATGATTAAATCGGAAAATATTTTTTATTTAACGGAAAAAATTTACTTTATAAATAAAATAATTTTCGAATATTGTTAACAATCGACGATAGCACTTAAAGCTTGCTTATCCGGGTCTAAAAACCCTTAACTACCTCGTATATTAGTTTCGGGGGGTAAAAATTAAAAACTTTAACTAAAAACGCCGAAAGGAAAACGAAATTATTACCGTTAAATATAACGTATGCGAATACGGAAAGGTAAAACGTTTAAACCATAAAGCTTGCCGAAATTTACCCGTAAAACCGAAAACGTAATTAATTATTAACTTTTAATATCTAAAAAAAATAACGACCGTATTAAGAACGTTATGTTCGTAATTAGTTGTTTTTAAGCTATATTTAAAACTGGTACTTGAGCGATAAAATAACCGAAATAATTATAGTAACTTTAATTATATATTTGCCGTTTCCGAAAGTTACCACTATCAAATAAAAGTTATAAAATATAACGACAAACTATAGGGCAAAAAGTATTAAGTTCAAAATTACCTATACCTAAAAAAAAACGTTCGAATCGAACTTTCGGTATTTAATATACAAATACAAAATAAAAGCGTTAAACGTTCGGAAAATACAATTAAAATAAATACAATTTATATACGAAAAAAGACAAATTTTTTAAATTTTTTATAAGTAAAGATTTATCACGTTATAATTTATTTATATAACCAAACCCTTAAATTTATATTTAATTAACTAACGTTATATAAACGTTTTTATATTTACTAAATATATAAGGAAAAAATAATAATTACCGACCGAAAGCCTTACTTAAATTATTTCCGAATTTATAGTTACAAACTTCCGCTTTAAAAAAAAAGGTATGACGTAAATAAAACAAAAAAACAAAAATTTAAACTAAAAGCCTAAATTAATTACCTTATAAAATACTAATTATCGAATATTTATCGCATATAAAACCCCTTAACCAATAAAATAATAATAATTCGTAACGTTATTTTTAACAAAAAAAATACCTTTAATAATAACTTAAATAATTTAAAAAACAACCTTTTTAAAATAACCGAAAACGAATTGCGTTACCTACTTAATAAAGTTAAATACTTGAAAAATTTGGGCTTTAAATTTGGACTTACGTTTTACAAAAAAAAAAAAAAAATTACGTAATTATTAAATGTAAATTCAGATAATATTATTAAAAACGAAAACGTAATAAATTCGGACGAAATAAAAAAACCTTTGAAAAAATTTAATTCGTATAAACTTAATTAATTTCATACGAATACTTATTTCGCTATTTATTTAACGCCCGATTTTATTCCGCTACGTCCTGTTACCTTATTAACTATTACTATTTAAATTATTATAATTCCAAAAAAAAGCAGTTACAAACGCCGGTTTGAAAAAACGTGAAAGTATCGATAAAATCCTTAATTCCAAAATTATATACCGCATTTTAAATTAAGAAATTACGTTTAATACAAAACGTGTAAATTTAATAATAAGGTTAAAATACGAAAAGTAAATAAATAAAGTATAAGCTGTTTGAAAAATAAACCGCCCGTATTATTACTTTAATAATATAAAAATAAAAACTTAAATTAATATTTTCGAATATAATTAAATTAAACGTTTATTATCAGCAAAAACAAAAATTTATCGAAAATATTTTCCGCCAATTCTTAAAACTTATAAAAAATTACGAAATTACCTTATAAAAATTAAGTTTCGGAAAATAAATAAAAATTATTTAAATAATTATAAATAAGTAAGTTCGTAGGTATTATACGACCGTAAAAAGGTTAACGAGAAATAAGTATTCAATCATATATAAATATAGGTTTACAAATTCGATAAATATAATAATTTTTAAAGGACAAAATACGTTTAATAATATAAAATAATTAATAAGTTTATAAAAAATACGAAAATATTTATACCTTTATTTTTATTAAAAGGTTTTTCCGAATTTTTATTATTTTAATTACGCGATTTAATTTAAAATTAATATAATATAACGTAATTAATAATTTCGTTAATTCAAAATTAAATGAAGATATTTATATAAAAATATTATTAAAATACCGGAAATCGAAAATTATTTTTCGTTTATTTAAAACCTTATACGAATTGAAAAGATTTCCCTTATTTTAACAAAAGAAATTATTAAAAAGGTTTGTTTAATTAAATTTTATCTTTGTCCTACACGAACCGGATTATTTCGCGTAAATTAATATCTGTATATTTTTTATATCGATAATATAATTATCGTTTACAAAAGAAAAACGCAAAAAAATAATGCATATAATAATTAACAAACTTAAAATAAAATATTAATTTATTAAAAAAACGAATTTTAATAGTTTTTAAAAAATTAAAATTATCCGAAATTAATCAAAACGTTAAATATAATTATTATAATCGTTATATATAAACAAATTAATGAAATTAATCCAAAAAAAAACCAAATTCCGGCTAAACCGATATTTTTATAAAAAATGAAAAATTATTCTTTAATTAAAGAATCGCGTTTAAGTATTTTATTAAAATATATTAAAAAAATCGGTTTAATATTATACGCCGTAATTATTATTCGTTCGAATATAACTTTTATAACTTAAAAACTGGCGAAATTTAACATAAATCCAAACCCGGAATACTATATAAAAATAAACCGATTTATTTAATACTTTATCGAAACGAAATATTACGTTTTAAAATACGGCGGAATAAATATTTTCGAAATAATTAACGATATATTTTTTGCTAACAATAAATCGACCGAAGACTTTTTTAAATTTACGTAATATAATTATTCGGTAATACTATTAAATAAGGTATTAATAAATAAAATATGATAATTATTTTTATATTTAAAAACGGAATTATTAATATTTATTTAAGCCGCGAAAAAACTTATATACGTATTACGATGAATTAAGTAATTCAAAGTTCGATTTAATATTTCGATTATTATTATCTAATATAATAATAAGTAAATTATTAAATTTATTTATGCAAATATTATTTAGCTTTAAACGAAATTAAAGTATTAAATATTTATAATTATTAATTACGACAAAAAGTAATTTAAGAAAAAATCGTAATAATATATATTTTACAAACGATATAATTATAAATAAGTTAATAAAATTTGTTTTTATTACGTTTATCGGATAATTTATTTAATAATTAAAGTTAACGGATATTAAAAAAAATATAAAAACATTAGGTTCGACAATTATTTAATAAAAATTTACAAAACTTTAAGGATAATTTTAATTAATCGATATTTTATATCCAGGGCCTATTATCCAAAAAGCAGCCCTTAAAAGGGTATGTCAGATAACTATTGATATTAGGGGTTCTAAAATAAAACGCCACGGAGATTACCTGGAGCTTAGGTGGGAACTCCACTAGCCACATCTACCAGTATAAGCCCCGACCGACACGGTCCAAGGGCTCCATGATCAATACAACAACAACTGTTTTTGACCCAAATACTGAATACACGCTTGTTCCGTAACACAAACAAGCAAAACGAGATACCCAGGCTCCTAATGTTATAACCAACCAAGCTTGGCTCATTGGCAGACGGTCGGAAGTTAAGACGATTATTTCCGACACAAAACTTTAGGTTACGTAATATGGATCCGAATAAATCCCCGGATTTAAAGGGATCTATATATTTAAGAAATATAGATCCGAAAAAATCTCTAGATTTATAAAGATCCAGTTTATTTATACGGTATATATTCGAAAAAATAAACGGATCCAAACAAAGTTTAATTAAAATATATACGTTCGTTATTTTTATAATTTAAATATTATTAAAATGTACTTATAATTTAATTATTTAAATTACTTACAGTTATTTGTTATTATTAAACGTAATTATTATTTTATTACCTAAACTTTTACGATATTATTATTAATATAAACTGTACGATTAAATTTAATAATTAATTAAACATATAGCCGTTATACGTTATAAACTTTTATTTAATAATATAATTAAATTCTGAATAAAATTTAATATTATTATTTTATCCACCAATACCGTAAATAACGTTGTTTAATAACTTTAAATAAAAGTTACCCGATTTAAAAATAAAATTAAATAATTCAGAAATTAACCTAAAGTTGAAGCATTAATTATAATAATTATTAAAATTAAAATCAAAAAGCGGGAACTTTAGGATAAAACAACAGTTTAGATATTTTTTACTTAAGCCAAAACGTACTTCCGATTCCTAAAATTTAAAAACCCGTTAAATTAAATTTTTGTTATAACAATTTATTTTCTTAAAGATAATATATATTAATGCGAAATTATTATGCCAAATTATTTAAAATTAAAAAATTTGATTCAAAAGATTATTGAGGAAACTTTTAAATATTATATTAATTTCGAAAATAAATTCCGAAATAATTTTGTTAATTAGGACAAAAAACGAAACGTAACGTCAGAATTTTTCCTATTACGATAAAAAAAACCAATATTTATATATATTGTAATATTTAAAAGTTTAATTGCTAAAGTCGGATATAAAAACGACGAAAATAATATTATAATTAATATATTTTATAAAAAGTTAAAGAAAAATATTAAAAATAAACTAATTAAAGAAAACCCGATCAGAAACCTTAATAAGTATAATAATAAAGCCGTAAAAATCGATAACGGATAATTTAAAAAACGATAAAAAAAAGGATATTTTATTCCGAAACCAGGTTATTTTAGAGTTAACTAAGGAAAAAAAATGCAATTTATTTTCGACTTTTTACGCAATATATCCAGGATTTATAAAATTAAAAACCATTTAGTTCAAAAAGGGCGTAATTATCTATTATAATTACGGAAAACAGGAATCTATTATACGGTAATATAAAAACCAAAAGTAATTACGATAATAAATTCCAGTTTCCGCAAGCTAATACCGGAAAAAAACCAGCGATAAAAAAACCATTAATATAATTTGCGTCCGAAGCAATTATAACCCTTTACCAAAAATACGATAAGCATTAAAAAAAGCCAAAAGGTTATCTTAAGCAGCAAATTAAAAAAGTTACTTTTACCAAATTAATCTTTATAAAATAATTGTAAAAATATAAAAAATGAAAAGCATTTAAAAAATATAATTTATCTTTTTAGTTATAACAACGATAAAAAAACGATTAAGTAATGTTGGACGCTTAAACGAAAAAATATCAAAAATAAAACGAAAACTTATACCCAAAAAAACCCGATCGGTATAAAAGGCTTTACGTTATTAAATATAAACGATATTAATACGGAATATACAAAAACTTCAAAAAATATATCGTACGACGGATTATGCAAATAAAATAATAAGGCTTTAATGTTAATAATTAAATAGGTAACGACCCGATAAACCGAAAATAATACCAATATCTGTAAGAAATAATAACCCAGAACAAAATTAATTAATTAACAGCATTTAGAAATTGGCCAAAAAAGTTCCCTTATAAAGAACCTCTTTAACTATTACAATAAATACGATTACCAAACGTAAAAAGAACTAATTTAAGAATAATAAAAACGTAGTATTAAAAAATAATTCGGACTTGTATTTTTAATTAACGTTTACTAAAAATCTAATAAAACGACGTACCTTTTAGGAAAAAATTTAATTATTTTTTTCCGACAGTAACGAAATTTTAAAACCAGAATATACTATTAAGGGAACCTTCCAAAAATAAATTGCTTATTTAAAAATTATATTACAACGATAAAACAAATACCTATAATAATTACAAAAATTAAACGAATAACTTTTAAAACGAATTAAAAAATTCGAAAATGACTTAACAAATTAACGCTATTTATAAAAAAGCTTTAGGCTGGCAAAAAGAATAAAGGTAAATAATAACATTTTAAAAGGGCTCCATAAGTAATGAAAACGGCCAAAAAAAAACTACTTATAATATAAATATAAATCAGAAAAAAATTATATACCGTAATAGTAAATTACGAAAATATATAGGAAAACTATATCGCTTTAAAAGTAATCAATAAATTATGGTTATTAGAACGAAATAAAAATAGTTCTAACGAAATCGAAAATACCGAAAGTTAAATATTTAATTACGATAACGAATAGGTGAAACGCGAAGTTAATTATTTTAAAATCTTTATCTAAAAAAAAGATTTATTAATTTAGACATTATTTTAATGAAAAATTAGAATATAATTGCCGGGCTACCATAATTAAAGTAATATAATCCAATAATCGATTAAAGAATTAATTAAATAAATTTTATTTTACCTTTTACCAATACGTAAAACGACGTAAAATCTTAACATTTAGCAAAAGAATTAATAAATATAAACATAAAAACATAATAAAAACCTTATTATCTAAAGAAACAAAACATGCAACAAGCAAAATACATATCAAAAAAATACGGCATATTATTATAAACCTTAAAATACGATTTCTGTAAAAAAATAACAACTTATTATTAAAGCCCAGAAACGTACCAGAATAAATAATTAATATATTATCAAAATATTATAAATATAAGACATTATTTTTAAAACAAAGCTTAAAACAAGACTATTACTTTATAATAAAAACCACGAAAAAATTCTAAAAAATAACGAAACGATTACTTTTTAGCTTAATTATAATCTATATTAAATAAAATTAAACATATTACGCAATTATTTCTAATATAAACTGAAAAGAAATTATATATAACGTTCTAAATTATCAATCAATTACCTAATATTTTTTATAACAATGAAAAATACAAAATTACGATTCGTTATCAATTATAAATAACTTAACGATATTATAATTAAAAATAAAACCTTATCATTATTATTTGATGAAATAAAAAATTACTTATACGAAATTTAATGATTTATATTTTTAAACTTTAAAAAAAATAACTAATTACGAATTAAATTAGATAACAAATAAAAAATAACTTTTAACATTACATACGGACTTTCGAATACCTTATTATACTTTTTGGACTTATAAACGTACCGGCAACTTTTTAGCAAATAATTAATTACGTATTACGAAAGTATTTGGATATTTTCGTTATATATTACCTCGACGATATCTTACTTTGTTCCAAAATCTAAAAAGAAATATCCAAAATATATTTATAAAGTTTTATAAATATTACAAAATGCTAATCTCTTAATTAACGCCTAAAAAAGCACCTTTTATATGTAAAAAATAAAATATTTAAAATATATTATTGCTTTTAAATATATTGAAATAAATTATAAAAAGCTTGCAACAATCGAAAAATAAATATAACCTATTAACGTTAAAAATATAAATATTTTTTAAATTCGCTAATTATTACAAGAAATTTATACGTAACTTTAATAAAATAATTATACTATTAATAAAGTTTACCAAAAAGGAAAAACAATTTAAATAAATATCAAAAAAATAAAGAGCCTTTTAGTAAGATAAGAACGCCTTAATTAATGAACCAGTATTAATTATATATAACTTAAAGCGATTAATTAAGTTAAAAACCGACGTTTCGAATTAAGCCTTAAAAACAATAATTAATATCGAAACAATTAAGAAAACCTTTACCCTATTCCCTTTTACTTTTATAAATTATATAAAGATAAGCTAAATTATCTTATATACGATAAAAAGATTTTAGCCATTATTAACGCTTTTAAGGAATTTAAATATTATTTTAAAAGTAATATATACCAAATTAAAGTATATACGGATTACAAAAATATTACACATTTCTTTATGATATACAAACTAATCGGAAAACAATTACGTTAAGTAAAATATTTTTTTAAATTTAATTATGTAATTACTTATCGAAAAAGAATCAGAAAAAAAAACGTGCTTAATAAACGACCTCACTTAAAAAAATTTTAAGGTTAAAATATAACAAATAACTTTTAATATAATACCCGAAAAATATTTACGATAACGATAAAATATTACGACAAAGAAATTTCTAACCAATATATATTAACGTATATAATAATATAATAATAACCTGTCTTAAAGGTAACGAACGAACAAAACTTAAATACCAGAAAACTTTTAAAGAAATTTAATACGAAATATATATAAACATTAACTATATAAACATTTAAGAATTTACAAAATCTTAAAACGTTTATGACGGATATATTACTTTCTTAAAATACAATTAACCGTATAAAAAATAATACGATAATACGATATTTACGCCAAAGCAAAAATACGATAACATAAACCTTACGGAAAGTTATAATCATGATTAATTACAAAATAACCATAAGATTATATTATATTTAATCTTATTATTAAGCTCCTTATATTAAAAAATCTAGTTATAAAAATATATTATAATAATATTTTCGTAATCGTTAATCGATTTACGAAAATTTTTTTTTCCTACTTTATTACGAAAATACCGATACAAAATAATTTACATATATTTTCTTTCGATAGATTTTAAATATTTACTGATTTTTAACGGAAATTATCTTAAATAAAGGCATAACTTTTATTTTAAAATACTGGCAAAGTTTAATAACTTAGCTGGGATTAAATTACAAATTATTTAACGTATTTAAATCGCAAACAAACGGATAAACAGAAAAATTAACTAAAAGTTAAAAACGTATTTACGATATTATAATGATTACGAACAAAATAACTGGGTTAAAAAATTATTATTATATAATTAACTTATAATACCAATTATTACGAAAGTATTAAAACGACGTTAATAATTACTAATTTTGGTTTTATATGAAAAGTTTAGAAAGATTTATACGAAAAGATAACTAACGTTAAAATAATTATATACCACAATAAAATGAAAACTTATATTCGTATATAATTAAATAATTAAATATTATAATTAAAAAAGGTTTAAAAAATTAACCATTTCGCACAAGGAAAAAATTTACTTAGTTATTAAAAATATTTAAATTAAGAAACTTAACAAAAAATTCGATTTTAAATATATTAATTTATATAAAATTACCAAAAAAAATTTTAACAAATAATTCCATCTTAAATTTATTACCGAAAATCAAGCTTTATTCAATTCTTTCTATTTGCTTATTCGAATTAATAATAAATACGATTAAAATTAATATAAAGCAAAAAAAAAAGCTATAAAAAACGTACCTATTTACGAAGCAAGAACAATATTGGTTATAAAAAAACAATCCGAATTTATTTAATACCTAATTAAATAAAAAATTTACCCAAATTTCGAAAATACTTAAAAACCCGCCAAAAACTTTACGAACGCTTAATACCTTTTAAGAAATATTTATAATAACGCCGGAACCGTTAAAATTAAAATCCTAATTTACGTTACTTAACGGTACCTAACTAATCCCTTAAAGTTCTAAATTAATCGATTACTATATAATTTAAATAACTTTCGTAAGTTATATAGCTATTTCAGCTTTTAAACTTTTCTCTTTTTTTTAATTTGTCCAAAAATTAAAGCCCGTAATTTATCATTTCAATATCTTTAATACGAAAAAATTTTGTTATTAACGTAATTGCTAAAAACGTACGATTTTCTTTCTTTATTTTTTTTATTTTTTTATTTTCTTTACAATCGAAATAACCGTTTCTTAAACAAAATTTTCTGACGTTTTATATGTTCTAATTTTCAAATAATATTACGTAAAAAATTAAAAGCTACGTTCGTATTATCGCAACTTTATTTTTTCAGCTCATAATTTATATAACAAATCGCGTTTTTTATTATAACGTATTCTTTCTTATTTTTAAAATCCGAAAAACAAAATATAATTTTAAAACTTCATTATTAAATAAAAAAAGTTAAAAATTTACGTAACTTATTTTGGTCGAAACGCTTATAAAATTTTATTTCTTATTACGGTTAGATATAACGAATAAAAACCTCCAAAAATAATATGTAAAAAAGGAAATTATTTACCGAACAAACGTAATAAACAATTAATTTTTAGAGGTAAAAGTCCTAAAAAAGGGAATCGTATTATAACTAACTCAATTTGGTTTATTAACAAACGGTCGGAAATTTAAAAAGATTATTTCCGATATAAAACTTTAAATTACGTAATAAAAATCCGGATAAATTCCCGGATTTGAAGAAATTTATATATTTAGGAAATATAGATCCGAAAAAATCTCCGGATTTATAAAAATCTAATTTATTTATACGGTGTAGATCCGAAAGGATAAACGGATCCAAATGGATCCCAATTAAGCTATATATGATCGTTATTTCCATAACTTAAATAGTACCAGTTTGCAATTATAATTTGGTTACTTAGATTACCTACGGTTATCTGTTATTACCAGACGTGATTATTACCTTATCGTTCAAATTCCCATGATACCACTGCTAACATAAACCGTACAACTAGGTTTAATAGTTGGTTAAGCCAATAGCCGTCACACCTAACCATTAAGCCATTAAGATATATATATTTTTTATAATATTATATTTTATAATAATTGTCTAAATAATCTCAACTTATATAAATATTTTTAAAATTTGCTATGATATTTTTTTATAATTAATTCTTCGACTTAACTGCGGTTTTAAAAAATTGTACTTAGTAACCTTTAAGGCTATATTAATTACAGCGCGTTAACTGGAAAAAGAATTTCCCTATATTTATACCGTATTAAAAATAGATAAAGAATGATTTGTATATTTAATTTGAAGATACGGTCGATAATAAATTCTTTTTCGGTCGGCGTCAATTTTTAAAGAATTGAAATCATCTCAGTTCGGGCGTTTTCATTATTTTATTACGTTTGTAAAGTAGAATATAAGGTCGTAAATAAAACCAAGCTTTTGATAATTAACTTTCGTGCTATTTCTATATTTAAACAATTAAATGTATTTTAAATATTTTATAAAATGTTGTATATTACAAATGTAAAAATAAATATACAGCTGTTTATACGACGATTAGCTAATTTATTAACTATTAAACCTATACGTATGGTTTATATAAACAGTTATCTTGTTACATATAAAATAATAATAAGAACATTAAATTAAATATAGTATTAGTAAATAATAAAGATAATTTAATTAACTAAGATACATTACAATCTAAAGCTATATAACTTCTGAAATAAAGAGTATATATATGTATAAACTTAAATTAAAATAGATTTATCGATATATTTAATTTATTACCTTGGATTAAATAAATATATCGATTTATATAAATGCGTTAACCTGGATTAAAATTAATTTATGAATCTATTCAAATTTATATTACGGAATCTTTCTATACTAGGAGGCCGACCGTTATTTTGCGGCCGAGCTTACTAGGTCGTAATATTATATATATAGTTTGGTTTTATAATCGTCAAAATATATTAAATTATTTTAAAATAATCTAATTTCCCCGAGTTAATATATATTTATAATCGTTTTATAAATACCTATAATATATTTAGCCTGGCTCCGAACGCTATACTTTTTTTAACCTTTTTATAATTACTAGTTTTTTAAATATTTTTCGTCATTTTTCTTGCTCTCTTCTTTTCTCGTTAAAACGGCTTTTTTATATATAGTAAATATTTCTTCATTTCAAAAACGTTTATTTTGAGTTTGTAACATAGTTAGCTAGGTGCACAGTTAACTAGGTCGACAATAAGGTCAGGTTAAAACCTAGAGCTTACTGGGCTTACAAGTCGACGATCAGATTAAGTCGACGATAAGGTCAGGTTAAGGTCCAGGGCATCCACGCCTTAGGGTATTGCCGGGTTTCGTACGGGCCATACAAATCAGCAGGGGTCTTAAAGATGGGCCAGTACGTAACGGGCCGCATAATACGGATTACCTTTATTTTCCTAATTAGGACGCGTTGAAACTCCAAATTAGGAAACCGGTTTTAAGGGAGCGGATGAATGATACATTAACGTTTCGTTCCACTCTTTTCACAATCTTATTACGTTAAAACGAGGGCAGAGTGTATGATTTAAAAGCTAAGTGAAGACCCGAGGCTTTGATTCGAAACCAGGGTACGTCTCGTATTGTTAACTGTAGACGGATTAGTTACCGAAATCCTTGTCCTATCTAAGCTTTAGCTCAGTCAACTGGCCCGAACCTTGGGCCCACAGCTCTCGGTGCATAACTCCGTGCAGATAAGTACATCCTATCAAGCGGAAGAATCCGTCGCACCTCCGTAGTATCATACGTAATCTCATACCTGCAATTAGATAAACCTCATCCTTTTTCTGGATCTCTCCTATAGCCATACCAAAACGGCCGGAAGCGGTATCAAAAAGACAATTCCCATCGCCTCTGGAGAGAACAATGGCGTGAATGACTGCATAGACTTGACTTTGCGCAATCCTTGTGAATATTTCTCCTTCCTCAGCATACAATGTCGCTGGGTGACGGTATCTGGGAAACTGCAACAGCAGCTATTTTTTTTCTATTCGAGTCGCCTTCCTCTTTCGGACCCATAAACGGCGTGCTTGAGAGAAGTAGGACGTCGACCCATGCGGAGAAAGATTGTATAAGTCCCGACAAATTTCTTGGCTCCTTGGAGAATGCGAATGCTCTCTCTTGCATAATGATCATGCATAACGCGTGAAGGGGCTCGTCAGACACGTCTCCGGCAGTCCTAGCGAAAGAGATCCATTCTTGAAGGTCCTGAAACATCCGGCGCAAGTGCTCCAGAAAGGCAGACTCGTCTCTGATATCCAAGTTGTCAAAAGGTTGGTCCACATGAAGAACCTTTGTCATACCTCTCACAATATCAATGCGTAAACCAAAGATGGTCATCCCGTCTTGACCATCAAAACTGAAGCGTGCATTACTGTCTTGGGTTGCGGAAGTGAATTCAAACCCAGGCACCCAAGCAAGGATGCCTGTCGAAGGATCAGGTACCCATGAAGGTAAATCGGCCAAAGTCCGTGGCGTCGAGACAGAATAGAGGAGCTTAAACGATGAATCATGCTCAATGACTGCTTATGTCAGCTAGCTGGGGGGTGCATAGCGCACCCCATATACGGAAAAGTCACCTACTAATCAGCACATAAAGGTCACGTGGTTAACCTACCTAAAAGCTGAACGAATGCTATAGCATACGTTATTAGCCTAACATAATAACATAATTAATATTTCTTATATCTAATAATTAAAAATTTTATTTATTTTACTAACGTTATCTATTAATTAATTAATGATTACTAAAACGAAATAAATTATATATTAATAATATTTATATTTATCAATTTAAATTTTATATAATAGTTACCTTATCGTTATTACACATTTTATATACGGGTTTAGAAAAATAAAACAGGTTTAAAAAAGAATATAAGGTTAAAATAAAAACATCTAATTTATAATAGTATATTAATCTTAATTAAAAGGACTTACTAACGGTTAAATTTTAAAAGTCGAACATTATAAATTATTTTTTAAAAAAAACAAATAGGTTTTTCGACGTATATTATGATTTTATCCTTTATAAGAATTATTAAAAAAACCGATCCGATAAAAACTTTGACCTTTATAAATAAAATAAAGACCGGAAAACATTAATTATTTATTTAAAAGTAAACGGGTTATAATTATAAAACAGAAAATAAAAGATTATTCAAAAACATTATAGGATTTTTATAAAAAAGGTTTTAAATATAATATTGTTATTAATTAAATAATCTTATTTAAACATAAACGATAATTTAAAATAATAATATAATAAAATAAAAATATCCAGAAAAATATATAATAATCGGTTATTTATAAATATTAAACGAGAAAAAAAATTAAAAAAAATAAGGTTTAAAATTAATAAAAAATTTATCAAATAAATAGCGAAAAATAAAAGATTATAACTTAAAAACAACGTTATAACGTTTTCGATATATTAATACCTGTTATTTAGGCGAATTAACTATATATACTAATAATATTTATTTTGCTTTATTAATTAAGCCTATGTGTATTGCCGAATAAAGATAATAATATTATTTTTTAAACTATTAAATTATAATTAATTTATAATTTATAAAAGAAATTTAATAAAAAACGGTTTTAACGGTTCACCGAATTCTTGCAAAATTTATTTTTAAAAAAAGGATGTCAATTAAAATAATAATAAAATTATTAATATTTAGTTACGTAAAAGGCTTGTTAAAAAAGAACCGAAACGAGGTAACCGTAAAAACTTTTCAACGGACCGAAACATTAACAAATAAAAACGTTAAAAATTAAACGTGTAAGATATTTATTATAAAACGTAATTTAATACTTTATACATATGAACTTTCTACGATTATACGTTGTTAAATAAAAGTTGAATAAAATTGAAATTTAACGAAATAATAAAATTAAAAATTAAAAAACGAAATACGGTGAATAAAAATTAAAAAAAAGATTAATCGCTTATTAAAAGTTATAAAGAAGCTAAGTATAAAAATAGATTAATTCTTAAAGGAATTAAGACGAGTTTTGATAGATTCTTTAATTTTCAAGTAAGATAATATAATAAACGTTTTATTTTATCTTTTAAAAGATTTATTGGTATGAAACTATAAGTATATAATACATATTTTTAACCTTCTTAATAAATCCTTAAACTTTAAATTAACCGCATAAAATGACGGAATATACATAAATTATAATTCTATATCGGTTAAAAAATACGGAAATATTAATATATGATTTCGAAATTTGAAGAATATAAAAACGTTACATTGATATTATGTTATTTGTGGCGAAGATTGGTATATAACTTAAAATTTTTCAAGCAATTTCGAAGGAAAGAATATCAATACTAAAAAGAAATTAATACTTTTATGCGAAATAAATATAATTAAATTAATAGTACGTTAATAAATAGATTTAATTAATTTCTATCGAAAATATTAACGTAATAATTGTTTATACAATTTTAATTATTTATAAATAGAGCCTTAATTTCTAATTGGAGAAATTATTACGTATAAAGAACCGTAATATATAATATAATAAAATTAAATTTTGTAGATCCTAAAATAATTATCTAATTATAAAATTATATAGAAAAATCCGATTAAAAGTTTTTATAATAATTAAATACTAAACGTATAATAAGGTAAAGGTTAAAAAATAAATACGTTACGAATTACGGAAAAAACCTTTTCGTTTAAAATAAAAAACTACTATTTATTTTATAGATATTAAAAAGAAACATTAAAAAGTTTAAATACGTTGCATTTATTACCGATAAATAATCGGAATGTATTTAAATTATTTATTTTAAAACCCGAAATTAAAATAAAATAATTATAATATTTAATATTTTTTCAAGTTTTAGAAAATAAAACAAAGTGGTTTTATAAATAATTAAATAAAATAGCGAAATTTTTAAAAATTATTAATTTCGCAATACGTTTTAATTGTATTTTTTAATAGAAAATTAAAATTTTTAATATTATATATAAATATAAAAAATAAATAAATAGAATGTTTAGAAAATAAAAAGAAAATAATAATGCTGATATATAATAACGTTACATTATTTATGTTTTTAATTATATATATATTTTTAATTATAATATATTTATATAACCCTATTCTATATACATTCTTTTAATAACTTTATATAAAATTAATTATAATTATTTAACGTATAAAAACGGTATATTTTAATAACTTAGTAGTTAAGAGCCTGGGTGTCTGGTTTCGCTTGCTGGAGGCTTGGCGACCCTATAGCTTGCAAAAGATAGCTGGTTCGAATCCGGCTTGGGACAAGGTGCTTTAGGTGGTAGTGTTAAGCCCATTACAAGGACCAATTAGAACTCCGGCTCCTGTCGTATCGGTATCAATTAAAGTGGTTAAAGGCGTTAAATCTAGCTGGGGGATTAAAGCTCTAGAACTAATTAAAGTTATCGTATACGTAATCGTTTATTTATTGCCGTAGTTATAACCTCTATATAGTTTTTATCTAGTTTACTTATAAGTACTGTTTTTAAAAGTACTTCCCGATTACGTTATATTTCTAGTCGTATATATATATTGTATAACTTCGTAACGACGTCAATTTGTATACAGCTAAATACTTAATAATATTAACATTATAAAAACGGTATTATAATATTTAATCGAAAATTTTAAAGATGTATTTATACGCTTATAACTATATACCTTACGTTATAATAACCGTTAATATATAAAAAGATTTTCAAAGTTAAAATTTAAAATATAATTTTTTTTTTCCGTTATTACCGGTTTAAAAATATATACGAAATTTAAAATTTGATAAAAATGTAATTTTTTAAATTATATTAAAGATTTGAAAAAGAACATATTTTACGTTACGAAAAACGCTTTATAAATTTTGTTTCGTTAAATATAACTACTTGTTATAATTAATAATTATTTAATATATATTGCTATAGAATTTGAATTAATAATTTATTAACCCGGGAAATAAAATCTCGTTTTTAAAATAATATAAATGTTACAACATATATACAAAATAAACAAAATTAAACCTATTTATAGATCATTAATTATTTTTATATAACTGTCATATGCGAATTATTTTCAACTTTTATATTATTGCCGTTATTAACGTTTATTTTAATAACTATTATATTTATTATGCCGGCAGCAAAAATAAAAGTTTTTAAGTTTTTATTATATTATTTAACTTAAAATAATAATTAAAAACGAAAATACTTTAAAGGTTAAAGTTTTTTTTATACCTTACGTATTATAAAAATGGTATTAAAATTAATTATTTAATTTTAAACGTTATATTTAATAATACAAGGTCGAATGGGTTCAAGCCTTATTTTCTAAGCTAAGCCAAATATATAGAAAATTACTACACGATGTAATTTGCACGATAGATATTATACCCAATATCTTCGAACCCGGTAATTGATTAATGGTTTCACGGTTAGGATAGATTGATATCTCGGTCCTATAGAGCCTCACTCTGAAGCCGACTGATGCGTGGTTGTCGATAAGCTTCGACCCTGGTGAACCTTATGCCCGCTGGCTGGTTCGGCAGGGTCCAGATGATGTTATATTTAATAATAAACGAATAATTTATTTTGTAAATATATATAATAACCGGCCGGTAAGTGACGAACTGTTTAAAAAAGAATAAAAACCTAAAATAGGCGTTATTTTAACCAAAAAAGTCTTAATATAATAATATACAAAGTATTTAACTTAAAAGATCGGATATATAGGCAAAATTAACTGTTACTGCCAAAGAATTATAAAAGGTTAAATACATATTTTTTTAAAAAAATTTAAAAAAGCCGAAAACGTTTATTTATAAAATTATATAAAAAATATAGTTATAAAAGCTTACTAGTTACTTTTTTATGCAATCTTTCTTAAAGTCTATATAAATATACGTTTTCAAATTTAATAAATATTATTACTTATATAAATATAAAATCCATTTTATCGTGTAAAATTATTAATAATTAAAAACGTTTATAACGATATATATTTTTATATTTACTAAAAATATATTTAAAACCTTAATTATTGTTACAGGTAATTTAAATTTAGATTTTAAATTATAGAATAATATATATATTTTAATTAATATAAATATGCTTTCCGAAATATATATAAAAACATTGATAAATTATTTATATTATAATAAAATATTGATATATGAAAAAGTATTATATAAATTAAAAAAAATTGGTTTTATTATAATAAAAGAACCTTATTAATATTTTAATAAATTCAAGTTTTAATTTTGTTCTTTCTTTTTATTTTTTATTATTTTATTTATTAAAAGAAAAAAAAATTCTTTTAGCGATATTATTACTGTATATTATAAAATAAATTTAAGATTTCGTTAATTAATTAGCATACGAAAAATAAAACAATAGATGTGTATAAAAAGGATTTTTATGATAATATTTCGGTAGGCGCCGTTAAGGTTCCCCGTTAAGGTTTGCCTTTAAGGTTTGTCTTTAAGGTTCATCTATAAAGTTTACAGCGCAAATCTTAACATCTTTTGAATCATCTTAACCCTACCGAACCGTGGAGCGAGCGGGTATAAGGTTTATTAAGGTCGAAACATATCAATAACTACCCATTAATAAGCTCCAAAATAAGGCATTACTGAACTAACGTATTAATGTATCTTAATAATAAAAACAATTAATAAATTATCGTATTAAAAGATATTAAGTATAATATTTATCGTATAAATTCCATCATATAATAAGTTTCTATATAGTTGGCTTAACCTGGAAAATAAGAGTTAAATTGATTCGACCTTGCAATAATATTTCGGTATCAAAATAATTAAAAGTAAATTTAATAGAAAAGTTTTTTATTTTAATTAATTTTTAAAAAAGGTTTAAATAATTTTTAAAAGAATATTTAACAAAATTATATTATTATTAAATTTAATTTAATTAAATTGAATTTCTAAATAACTATTAAAACTAATTTTATTTAATACGTTATAATTAATAAATAATCCGAAATATTTTTTATAATATTTTATTTCGTACTATTTATTTTAAATTTTAATCACGTATATTATAAATACGTAATGACCTTTTTTAATCTCTAATTAATTTTAAAATATTCACATTATATTTTATTAGTAAAAGATTCGTGAAATATTTAATATAAGTTTTTTTTTTCTTAAATAATATAACCGCTTAAATATGGGTTTAAATATATATTATAAAATTATGCAAAAAAGGGATAAAATAATAAATGAATAAATAAATTATGATAATTGTTTTTATAATTAAAACGGAATTATTCTTTTTTATATTAATCAAAAAATTTAATTCGAATTAATTAAAAAATTAAAAACTAACTGAATCATAAGATAACGTCTTACATAAGCTCGCGAGCCCTTTTTTGGCACCTCGCAACAACAAATTCAAATAACTTAATAACAACATATCCGATTAATTTAAATTAATCGGATTCTTTTTCGCTAGAGGTATTTATAACTTTTATATAAATACGCGTATTATGTCCAGGTTTCCCGTAAACGCCATATTTCCGTTCCATAATTTTAACCTTTTTACGATAACCCTTTCTAACTGTTATTAATTGCATATTTTTACCACCCTTTTCTTTTTGGGCTAAAAAAGTTTATTTTTTTTATATAATAAATGTTTTTCCTTTTTGAAAACGTTTGTTTTTAATTTTATAATGTTTACTTAAAATATAATTCGTTTTACGTAATTAAATAACTTTTTCCCGAAAAAAAAAATTTCGTATAAAAGTAATAAGTTACTTTTGGTCAAAAAATTAACCGATTTAGTTATTTTTTATTTTGACGAGTTATTTTGTTAATTTCCAATTTTCTTTTACAAATAACGTTTTTATTTCGTTATTTCCTTAATATTTTTAAGGGTTTTCGCGGGTAAGAAACGAATAAAACCGGCAAAGGTTAACGAAAAGACGGTTAGCGTAAACATAATTAAAAGAACCTTTAATTCGGAAAAAACGGTATTAAGATCGAATGGAACAAACCCAGTTTTTACGAATCCAGATTTAATATTATCGGACGTTATGGTAGCTTGGAACGCGTCGTAAAGGCCGGCGAGGAAATCTTTTTTAATAATATAGGTATAATAATATTACATTAAGTTTTCGATATACCGAAAATAAACGCGTTTTAAAATAAAAAAACGAAAATATATTAAAAGGTTAAAGCCGATACGAAAAATATGCGAGCATATAAAACGTAATAATGTTATTATTAACGCAATATTTTTTAAATTTTATCGAATAATAGTTTTCGAGGCCGTTGAGGATAAAAAACGTTTTAAACCTTTCGTACGCGTCCGAATATATTTATTAAAATACTAAATTTATTCGAAATTTAATTTATTTATTATCCAGTTATTATTATTTAATACGATCTTTTAATTAATTGCTAATAATAAGTTATTGCGGTATTAGGATTTAAAATAATTGTTTCCCGCTCTAATCACAAATGGCGGTATAATCTAACTTTAAGAATTAAAAGCTTAAATAATTATAATTTATTTTTTATTTTTTTATTACGTTTAATTAAATTTTTTACGATTTTCGGTACTAATAATTATTATACCCGTTGCCATAAAAAACCCTATCAAAAATCCAGTCTCGTCGAAGTTATAAATATCCTTTTTTACTATGCCATATTTCGCAATTATAGCCCGAATAAATTCGAACCATTTACGAAACGTTTTTGGATTTTCGCATAAAATTCGTTAATAATCGATTTTCCGATTTAAACGCGTTTGCAACTTTTTTTTACCGTTTAATAAAGTTCGACGCCTAATTAATTCCAACGCGTTTTATAACGCGCTGGGTTAGCAGTATATTGGCTATATTTTTAAAGTATTAAAATCGGATAAGAAACGTTTGCGTATTTAGGTTAAAAATTTTTTCGAGAATAAAAATCTTTTCGGTCGGCGTTAATTTTCGTAATCAAAAAATAATGTCGGTTCGGGCATATCGACCGTAATATCGGGCTTTTAAAATAAATTCGGGGATATTATATATAAAATATAATTTTTTAAAACTTAATTTCTGGTTTTGTTTTTTAGCATAGATAGCTAAATTTATCTTAAATTCTTTTGTAAATCGTTTAATATTATTAGTATTAAAAAATTCATAATTGAAATTAGGTAATTAAAATATTAACAAAAACGGCTTACGAGCTTATTTAGCTCGCAAGCTTATATAGGACGTTTTCTAAATATATAATACCATATTTAAGAAATAATAGGGTTAAATTAACAACGATATTATATTTTAAGGACAAATTACTATATGTAAATGTATATAATTATGAATTATAAAAAAATAATAGAAAAACTCTTAAACAAAGTTTTATTATATACAGTTTTAACATATTTTAAAACATAAATAAATTTAATAAATATAATGAAAAATTTTAAATCACCGGAAAAAGGTTTTAAAAGAAATTTTAAATAAATTATTAAATAATTTAAAAGACGTATTTGCCGAAAAAAAGCTTAATTAAAAAATTATAATTTTAAAAAATAATAAAAGGCGATAAATCACGCCGTAAATGTTTTAAGTCGTTAAAGAGGTATATAAACCAGTTAAAAGGTATATAACGTGTTTTATATACGGAAAGGTCGCCTAATGATTATTATATATAGGTTACGTCGCTAGCCTACCAAAAACCTGAACGAGTGCTACAGCCTACGTTATTAGTTTAATACAATAACATAACTGATGTAATAGCTGGGATAGTCTCCTTATAAATAGTGGAAATTGGCTTTTATTCGACAGCTAGACATTACAAAATATAAGTATTCTTGTTGCCGCTTTATTCGTATATTGATATTATTGATAATAACAGCTAACTGTGCTCTTTAAAGTTTTAAGAAATTAATTCTTTATATAAATTAGCTCTTTTTCCTATATTCTTTACCTACTAGCGTAATTTTCGAGCCGATTCTTTTCACCATTTTGTTATTATATTTGATATATCCTTTAATAAAGTTGTCGTAAACTTTAATAACGTTTATTACTGTATAATTATTAATAAATAAGGTTTTTTTAAACCCAATTAAAATACTTTTTATTAAAAACTTTTACGTTATTTTATATTTTATTCGCCGCGTTATAACTCTTTTCGTAATTTCTTTTTTAAAAATTTATTTATTTAGTAGTTTATTTTGAATTTTTAAAACCTTTATAAACTTTTTATGTATATTATCTTGAAGCAATTTCGGAAAACCGTTAATTATTATCTTATCTGAATTTAGTTATTTAATTTAAATTTTTTTCGATACATATTGTTCTTTCAACTCATAACTATATATTTTAACGTATTTAAATTTATTAGCTTTTAAACGCTTTCCGGAGGTATTTTAATACTTTATTAATTATTATAATTTCTTTTAAAGCGGTAATTAAATTTTAAATTTCACATTTTTAACAATTCGATTTTAATCGTAATTATAATGATTATATTTTATTTATTTGTTTTTTATGTTATAAGTTTTCCGTATTATAGAAACAGAAACGTTTAACATATTTTCTAGGTGATTAAATTTTAAAAAAATACAACGTGATTTAAATATATAATTATTTAGAACTTTTTTGTTATTTTTAAACCAAATAACGAAATTATAAGTATAATATAAACAGAAAGTTATTCTATTTATAAGTTTATATTAAACGTTTCATAAGTTATAATTAAAACGTAATAATTATGATATAACGAAAATAATATTAAGATATATAAAAATGAAAACGAAAGGAATTAATAATTCATTTTTAACATGTGCTTATTTATTTATTTGTTTTAATATATAGGAATCCTAAATATTTATTTTAATTTTTGGTTTTATATGAAATCAGTACTTTTTCGATATACGATTTTTAGAATAATCAAACTAATTGGTAATCTTTTTTTTGTAAAATATAATTTTTTAAACTTCGTTAACTTTAAACCTTTATTTTTAAATTAATTATCTTTTTCATTATGTTCTTTTTTATTAATTTAATATTATATCGTTTACGAAAGAAAAAGAATTTACTATATTACCTTTATTATCATATAAAACTATTTTAAATTTCAATACCCTTTTTTATAAACCTTAGTAATATTTTTATAAAACCCTTCTTATTTTAATAGTTATGAACGAAAACGTTCATTACGTCTAACTACTCAGGTTTTACGTTAAATTTAATAATTATTATAAATTTAACCGTATTATTATAATTATTAAGGTTGTCATTGTTATAAATAAATTTTTACATACAATTAGTTTAACTTTATATTTTTATAACATTTTACCTATATTAGACTTATAAATAAATATTTATCTATAATAAAACCTTTAATAACTTCTGATTAACTTTATGATTACCTTTCTTTATAATCTAAAGAAATAATACTTCCGAAAATAAGTTATTTAAATTATTTAAAATTGTTATATTATCAAATATTCCGATAATTTACGTACATTTCTAAATATTTCTATTAAGAATTTCTAGAAAAAACTTTCCCTTAATAATAAACGTTATTATTTAAAAGTTAACGATTTTATAATTACAAAATTATAAAACTTTTGTTCATAGAATATATAGATTACTTTTATATTATAAAGATTTCTTTATTTTTATAACTTGTGAATTGAATTTTTTTTAACAATGAAACCGACCTAATTAACGTTTAAAGTTTCCTTTCTAACTTTAATAATTGTAAAAATTATTTCAATTTATATTTTTTAAATTTGTTTTTTATTTTATAATAATTTTCGTTTAAACATTTTCGTTTTCAAAAAGTTTTTTATAGAAACAAAATGTCAAGTTTATTTTCTTTTCCGGTGTTTGTTTTTAAATAGTTTACTTTAAGAATTAATTCGTTAACTCTTAATTTTCTAAGTAAGCCTTTTTTAGCACTTAGATTTCAGAAATTTAAATTATTTTTGTTCGAACGTTTTATCGAAATCTTTAATTAAAAAGTTTTAAAATTTTAAAATCTACATTTTGTATTATAAATATTTTCCGAATTTAAATATATGTATTTTATATATATTCGTGAAATTATATTAGATAAAGTACGGAACATAAACTTTGCAATTTTTTTTTATAATTTAAATTACATTTTACTATATAATATGTATATTCCTAAACGTTAAAGGAATTAAATAACTAACTTTAAAAGCTAATATGTTTTGTTTTACCTCAGTAAACATGTATAACTTTATCCGGCGTTTTTCATTTAAAAATAACACTTAAAATCTTATTATAAAAACAAATAACGTAATTAACGAAGTTAATTTTTTAAATTATATAATGATTTCGAGCTTATATCTATCACGTATACCTCTGTTATTAATATACCCTCTCAACGTTTAATGTTTTCGTTTTAAACGTACGTATATAAAATCAATACCTTTTTTTAAAAAAAAACCGCTTTTTAATAGTAATTAATTAATACACAAAATATAAGTAAATTTTATATCTTTTCGCAGAAATCGTACTTAAAACCCGTATGATTTTTAAGTTAATTTATTTAATTTTTTAAAGCATCTTTTGATTACGTAAAAATATATTGTCGTTTAATATAAAGCTTTATAAAAAACCATTGGTATCCGTCTGTATTTGTAGGCTTTTCTCGAAAGGTTTTTTTAATTTAAACGTATTTTTTAAAAAAGCGTTATCATTTTAACATGTAACTTTTTCTGTAAAAGAATTTCTCTCATTTCTATTAAAATCTAAACCGAATATTCGGTTATTCTGAAGCTTTTTAATAACGTTCCGTAATAGTAATCGAATTGATACTTTAATAATTTTAGCCGTAATAATTTATTTTTAAATATTATAATATTTCAGATTTTAAAATTTAAACTTTTTTTGAATTTGCTACTTTACTTACCTTTTTAATTATAATAAAGTGATATTTATATAATTTTTATTTTTAATTACATATTAACTTCGTTTTAAGATTAAATAACTGTTTATAATTCTTTCGATGTTTTATATTATTATTACAAATATTTTAATAATGACTTTGTTATGTAAATAGTTTATACGAAATAATATTACTAAAAAAGGCTTTAATAACAAACAACTTTTTTAATATTGAAACTTTTATTTACGTAATCTTTTTATATAAATTGAAATATTTTTAAATTTAAAAATTATTTATGAAAATAAAGTACTTTTTAAATATTTTTACGAATATTTTAAATATGGTTAAATTATAAGATATGTTGATAATACTTTATCAATTTAAAATCGTATACTTTTTTTATTAATAACTACTTTATAATTAATATACTTTATAAAGTATATTATTTATTACACCTTTTAGAAATGTTTATTTCATTATTCAACTAATATTTCTTTTTATAAATTAGAAATTTCCAGCAAAACATTTTTTAATCGTTTAAACTTTTTCTACAAAATTTAACGTCGGGAATTAGCTTTTAATCGAGACTTTTTTTTATTTTTCTTAAAAATTCTTTCGTTTAAAATATTATATATATTCTTTTAAGTTAATATATTATATCCGTTATTAAAACATGTTCGGCAGCTTTATTATCTTTTTTAAATTATAATTTTTAACTTAAAAATTAATCCTTACTTTTTTATAAAGCAGTTTTAAAACCGAAGTGTTCTTAATAAACTAATTCTTCGATATAAAAAAAACTTTTACTTTCGAATGCCGTAATATAGATTTTTGTTCGTAATTTTAATAAATAGCTTTATATTTTTATTAAGGCTTTATAAAATAACTTATACGTTTTATTGTGAAATATTATTAATTATAATTAATTTACGTATTTAAGTGTAGTAATATTATTACTTTTGCAAAATTATGTACTTATTTTAAATCGATTAATTTAAGAATATTTTTTTTACGGCGTTTGTTATGGTTATATTTTATTTTTTAAATTCTTTATAAAGGCTCTTTCTTAATGGTCACGAGCTTGCCTGTTGCATTTAATCGTCAAAGGCCTGGGCAACCTGCAGCGTGCGAAAGACATGCTGGTTCGAATCCAGCTTGGGATATCGTGTTCTGGGCCGCCAACCCAGTGCACGGACCATTTGGAGCTTCGGTTCCTGTCGTATCAGCGTGAATTGGAGTGGCTGGGGGGGTGGTAGCTAGCAGGGGGGCTAAGCTCTGGAACCAATCAAATCATCGTGTACTTCCATCTTGTTTGTCATCGTGTTTAGACCTCCTTAATTGGGTGTTTCATCCGGCCCTCCTTGAATGGGTACGGTTTTTCGGAGGTGCTCTCCGGTCGCGTTGTGTTACTGGCCGTGTATGTATATAGTGTGACTTCGTGTCGGCGTCAGCTTGTATACAATAGCTAAATACCTAATAGCATCTAAGCTTGTATTATAACGGTTATTTGAATAAAATTTCTTTTTTTTTTAATTTTCGTAAATTGTAATTTTTGGTTCTTTTTGTTTTAATATATTATTTTAAGATATTAATTTATTTACATATCGGTTTATAATTTTAAATAAAGTAAATATAAATTTTCTATAATCTTGTATATTATTAATTTTATAATAACGAATTTGTTTTATTACAAGTTATGACGTAATCTTTCGAATTAATATTTTTTAAAACAAAATTTATATCGCGTTATCTTTTTTTTTTCGGAATCGGCCAAGTAAATTTACGTCCTCAGTAACGTTTTTAAGTAAAAACATTATTAAACTTTAAATATAAGCTTTTTTTAATGCGAAATTAAATAACTTAACGATATCTTCGAATATACAATTATAAAATTCTTTCTTTTACGCCTTTTATCTCTCTAACTTTCCGAATTTTATTTTTATACTGATTTTAAGTTATTATCTATCGAAATCCGTTTTAATTCATTATTTAATATTTATATATTTATAACAAAAATATTTTAAAGGCTAACTATAATAAATTTAAAAAATCTTTATAATCCGGGTTTATAGTTATTAAATAACTAAAAACCACGAAATATAAATATTTACGTTATAAGCTTATTTCTATATTGATGTTATTAATAATAATAATTATTTATTTTCTCTAAGGTTTTAAAAACTTAATCTCTTATATAAATTAGCTGTCACCCCTATATCCTCCACCCATTAGCGCGACCCACGGTCCGATTTCTTCCGACCTCCTAGCACTATATCCGACAGCTTTTTCGTATTCTGAGGACTGTAGCTTTACGCCGTAGTTTTGCAAAATCGCATATAGGCTGTAAACTTTATCTCTAGGCTCTGAAGCTAAGAGACCGGAGGTTAAGTGGTAATGCGAGGCGATTCTAGGTTCTGGTAAAGCATCAAATATAGATGCAGTTAATTCAACCTGGCCCAGCGGGTGCTCTTGTGGGAGTCGAAACGAGAATTTGGTTGAGCGCTCACCAACATCTAACATGTCCCTGAGCATTTCCACCACCCTAACCCGCTGAAACACATCCCCGGGGTATAAAGTAAAGCCAGAAGAGGCGCTCGCCTCTGTCATTGTCGGATACAGTGGAGTGAGGTCGGAGGGAATCGGACCGTCTGTCGCGTTAATAGGTGAAGAAAACAGGGGGTAACAGCTAATTTGTATAAGGGATTAATTCCCTGAGACCCTGAAGAAGATAGTTAGCTATTATTATTATTAATATTAATATACGAATAAAGCTGTATTAAAGATATTTATATTTCGTGATCTTAGGCTGTTTAATAGTTATGAGGCCAAATTATAAGGTTTTTTAGATTTATTATATTTACGCATAAAAATAATGTTGTTATTAACAAATTAGCTATTAAATAGTTAATTAAAACCGATTACGATAAGTAATAATTAAGAAACGGTTATAAAGTAAAGTTCGAAAAGTTAAACGAATAAAATGCGTAATAAAAAAAACTTTTTAATTATATATTTGAAAATATTGTTAAATTATTTAATCCCGCATCGGAAAAAACGTTATTATTTAAACTTAATTATTTTTTACTTAAAAAGATTATTAAAAACGTAAATTTATCCACTAATTTCGAAAAAAAAGAAATAGCGAAATATAATTTTTTTTTAAATAGACCAGTTCGAAAAATAACGTTACGATTTTTAATAAAAGAGTTTCGTTACCGTAAAATCGATAATATATAATTTTATTAAAAAGGTATATTTATTTTGCCTGAAAGTTAATAAACCGAGATATAAATAAATTAATAATTTAAAACAATGCGACGGCGCGGACGTAAATAAAATAATAAAATTTATTTAAATTAAATATTGGAAATTTTTTATAAAGAATTTACGTTAATTTAAAACATTTTTACAAATAATTTACGGAATAAAATATAATTATAATAAACGTTATGAAAATAATTTTTTTAATTAATCGGTTTACAGTGGGTAAATAATTTCGCAAACGTATTAACGTTATTAAAAACGTAATATACGGATTAATTATGGCTGGCTATATTTAAAAATAAAGTTAATAAATTATTGTACAAAACCGTTCATAAAAAAGCGCATACGTTAATAAAAATATCCTTATAGCCAGAAAAAATAAAGTTACTTCTTAAAATTACGAAGAAAAATATTTATGTTGTAACTTTTGGAAATAAAACTTTTATTTTAAAAAATGATTAACTTATTAACAAAACTTTATGTTTAAAAATATAGTATAAATAAGCGAAAATAATTTTTTAAATTAAAGGTTATAACCTTAACAGAAAGTTGCCGAACATATGGAAACGATAAATATATTATAGTAATTTATAAATACATAATTAATGTTTTAAAAAAGAAAGACTTAATATAAAACAGAAAAGTATTCGATAAAAGAATAATTTTTGACGCTAAATTTTATAAAAAAGTTAAAACGATCAAAAAAGGAATTTTCGAAATTTTCAAATTTATAATAGGTTAAAAATAATAACGGTTAGCGAATAAAATAAAAAGAATTTTAAAAATGCTTATAAATAACATACTTTATAAAATATTTAACCTACTAAGTAAAGATTTATTAAAAGTTTATACGTTCTTAAATTTAAAAGACTTTATTTATACACTTCAGAATTTAACCCGGTTTAAAAAATTCGTAAAAGTATTGAAAAAATTACTGAATCTTAATAGGCAATATTAAAATAACATTTTAAAATATGGAAATATTACAATATATATAAAAAATATACGTAAGAAAAAAGGGCTTAATATTAAAAAAAAGTGCCTTATTATCGAGGCTTTTATTATAACATTATTTCGTATAGGCTCCTTAACCAGGAACGTTATTATTAAACCATCCTTAATAATAATATAAAGTATTAAAACGATTACGAAAAGTTATATATCTTAAAAAAAAGGTTAACGTATAATCGAAAATAAAAGCTATACAAAGGCTGCTTTTTTGATAATTAAAAAGATAAGTAAAATAATAGATGAAATAAAAAAATAAGCCCTGAAATTAAGGGTGCTATAATATTTAAAGATAAGCTATTACGGGTTAAAAGCCTTTAAAGTACCTCTTTAATTATTATCGCAGAACGTTATTAAAAGGCTTTAAATGGCCGAATGCTCGACGTAAACCCTAGCGAAAATAAAGGAAATACTTTTACGGAAAAAGTTAGATTTTAAAATAATAATTTTTTTTTAAAAAATACGCTTAAATTAATAAAACCTTTCGAAAAAAAGCCTATAATATGAACGGGTATTAACCATTTTTTTAAAATTTTATTAAGTAACAATATATTTTTGTATAACGGTAAGAAAAAAAAATATATATTTTAAAAAATTATATAAGTTAAAAAAAGAATATTTTCGGCTTGGCGTAAAGTTTATACGAAAAAAACATAAAATTTGTTTATAAATCCGTTATAAAATAATTATATTTAAAAAAAAATTTTGTCGAAATTTTTATATTATATACGTACGTTTAAAAATAAAAGCGTAAAACGTTTAAGGTGTATAATAAAAAAAGAGTATACGTTATAAAAGTTAAATTAAAATTATCGTATAATTTATAAAAAAAACCACGTTAATTAAGTTATTTATTTTTTTAATAAAACGTTAATACTTACCTTTAAGTAAAAAACATCATCTTAAGTTATATATATTTATTTAGCTAAAAAAGATAAAATATTAAGTTTTAAAATATTTTAATTAACCTATTTTGAAACTTATAATTGCCAATATTACGTATTAAAATTTAACCCGATTTATAAGTTTAATGAATTGGAAAAATTGGACTTTAAACTATGTATCGGGTATTTTATAAAGTATAACTTTATAAATATATATAGGATATAAAGACCAAACTTCGGAAAAGTAATTAAGATAAAAAACGGAATTTTTAACAAAACGGAATTTTTTAAGAAAAAGAATATATTAAAACGTTCGAAAAAGATAATTAAAAACCGTAAAGATTTAGTTATAAAGGTATAATTATTTTAAGAATAACGGTTAACCAAATAGTTTTTAAAAAAATAATTCGAAGATAAAAATTAGAAATAAAAATAAGGTTAAGGTTTTTTTAAAAAAAATTATATTTCGAAAACGAAAAGGTTTAAAACAAAATTATTATAAAATATAAAATAAATTTTAAAAATATAAATTAGGATAATTTATTATAACTATTTAAATTAATAAAAAGAATTTGTACGTTAATTACGTCGGCTTAATAGTTAAATAACCTAATTCGTAAATAAAAAAAGGTAAAAAAGTTTTACGATATAAAATTAATTTACGAATTTTGCAGAAAGAAAGAAGGTTTTATAATTTCCGTAATTATAAAATCGCCTGCTTTTAAATAAAAACGTTCGTTGCCAGAAAAAGATTTTCTTTTTATTAAAAGGACTTAACGAAACACTTTGAAAATATACGTAAGCTGTTAAATTATTTAATAAAGCCGCAATTTTACGTAACTTAAATAGCTTATTTTCGAAAATATAATTATAAATTAACTAAAAGTTATTAAATATTTTTTATAGATAAATATATATTAAAAAATTTAATAAATATAAAATGTTTTAAAAATGTATGGTAAAACCAATATTATATAAAATTTAATAAAAAGATGGAAATTGATTTATAAAAGTAATAGAATTAATAAAAAAAACGTTTAAGGTCGATTTTTATAATAATTATTAAATTTAATTTAAAACTTACCTAATTAAACGTTATTTACGTTTTTATTTAACACGATTTAAATAAAAAGGTTTTTATAAAAATACTTCTAAAGTTTATAAAAAGAAATATTAAAGTTTAAAACGGTTTTATACGGCTTAAAAAAGTTACCTTTTTTATAGCAGAAAACGGTTATAAAGGCCTTTAAAAATGTAGGTTTTCGTAAAGTTATTTAAAAGCTTTATATAATAATAAAAAGTAATATATTAATATTCTTTTTTATAAACGATATAAGAATAAAATATATAAAGAAGTGGCAATAATAAAGATAATTATTAACTTAAAAAAGAGATTCAAAACTAATAAACCTAAAAAATTTAAAGAATTTTTAAAAATTTATATCATAAAACGAAAAAATAATCAATTAATTTAATTATGACAGAAATCGTATATTAAAAAAATGATAACTTAATATAAAATCCATATATTCAAACGAATTTTTCGTATTTTTATATATTAAAATAAAACTTTTTATTCGAAAAAATAAGAACGAATAAATAACGAAAGTTGTATTAAAAAATGTTAATTTAATCCTTTTCGTTAATATATTTATATACTTTAATATCGTATTTATTACCTTATAATTATTACGTTTTAATTATAATCTATTAAACGTTTATTATGAAATTGTAATTAAAATAATTTGGTACTTATATTATATTTATAATTTCGTAATTCGGTATTAAAATAATAAGGAAATTCAAATTATAATATATTTAATTAATTTTTGATTTGTTAATAATTTAATTAATTAAAAACCCCTTTAAAAGTTCGTATTCTTATTATTCGGAAACGTTATAAAATAAAAAACGTATCAATAAAATATAATTATTATAAATACGATTAAAATAAAATTATTAACTTTAAATTAAACGCTTAAAAAAGGCTTATTTTTAAATTAATTATTAAAAATATTAACTTTAAAATTTGTTTTTTTTATAATAAACTACAACAATAAATAAATATTTAAGTTATTTATAAAAACATTTTTAAAACTAATAACGAAGTTAAAATATATTAAAATATATAATTATTAATTATGGCAAATATATTTACGAAAAAATATATTATTAAAAAGAATTTGTAATAATTAACGGTTTTACGAAGTCGTTTATAGGTAACGCGTATAAAAAGTTCGTAAAACTTTTAAGGATAAAAAAAATTATTTAATGGTTAAAATTTATCAAAAAAAAACCAAGCTTCGTAAAAAGATTATGGCGCGTTGGATAAAGCGTAAAGTAACGTAAAAATTCCTGATAAAAAGCGATTTAAATCGGCTTCGGAAGAACTTTATCCATTAATAATCCTAACGTAATAAGCGCCAGCGAGGTTTGCGATGGCCTTATTAGGGGGTATGTCGGATATAATAAAGTGAGGTCGGAAAGAATCTGACCGTTTGTTGCGTTAATAGGTAGAGGAAATAGGGGTAATAGTTAATTTGTATGAGGGATTAATTCCCTAAAACCCTGAAGAAGACAGTTAGCTGTTATCATCATTAACATTAATATACAAATGAAGCTGCAACGAGGATATTTATATTTCGTGGTCTCAGGCTGTTTGACAGTTATCGTGCTGGTGACTTGTGAGAGTTATCTCCAATCCAGGGAGCGGTTCCCGCAGATCAGAGTGGCCCTTCTAGCCGTCACGACCTCTTGCAAAGTCCAAATTCTGTCGAACCACGGCTTTCGAAATAATGGATCGAGCGGTTAAAAGAATGGCAAAAAATTTTCGGGGTATAGCGCGCCGCGTAAGACTCCGCCTGTTTGATATCGCGCAAAGTAATTTTACTGGTGGAATTCATGAAGCCTTCGAATTTTCTGCTCAACATGCTCTGGAGAAGTTGTTGCAAGCTCAGCCATTTCCTCCAGTATCTTGATGGCGCCATCGAAATCTTCATCACCGTCTCCCAGCCAGATGCAGACCTCAGCGGCCTTTTCGTAGATTTCACCCATCAAAGTTACTTGCTGGGTTCTTTCAGACAATGAACCCCCGTTAATGCAAATGGAGTCGATCCAGATGAAGCTCTCCGTTGCCTTTTGGAAAAGGCAGTACATATAGCGGCAGTGTTTGCTGTTATTTGCAAGATTTTCCCATCGCAAATTACGCGTTCTGTAGGAATCGGGCCCCCATGTGTAGGAGTCCGCGAAGTAGGTCGGGAGTAGGTCGGAGCCTCATCGAGAGGAAATTCGAAAAGGTCGAACTTTAGTGTTGGTTCGTTTTTGGCAGCGGAATTCGAATTACGAAGCTTCAGGAGTCCGATTCTCCTTGAATCTTGGAGTGAACGATACTTGTGTCGCCTACGACTCCGGATTGAGGAGAGCTTGAACGTGATACTTGGCATTGGTAGTAAAACGAGGAACGAACCGAGAGAGTACAAGGTGGTAAGAGTCTATCGCAGTTCAACCGCAGTTCAATCAACAATCACAGGAGCAGGCGTCGCAGAGGAGGCTACTTAACATTGTTTCTGCACATATGAGACCCTGACATCACACACTGAAGCATGTACGGCTGAAGAAGGATAGATTGTCGGGTTGTCCTCTAAAAGGGTCCAGAGAAAAAGAGAGCGTAGCGAAGCCTCCTTAAATACACATAAGAACATGTCAGACCGTACTGAGGTCTAGATCTGTTGGCTAAGCCGTGGCTTAATTAGCTTTGCTATTAGTGGGATTTATTGTTCGGGTTTCCGTTATCACTTTTTCCAAGTTGTAGCTGTTTTATGTGTATATAAGGAGGTTTTACAACTTCTCTTTCTAGACAGGATGTCTTCGAAGGTCTACCTGATAATAACTTCTTCTTCAGTCATATATGCTTTAGTATGTGATATCAGGATCCTATAGAATAACTGTAACAGAGAAAAAGCAGTACCGGAGATGCGAAAAGTAATCTTTACAAGTAAGGCGACCCCTGTCAGCTAGCTGGGGGGTGCGTAGCGTACCCCATAAACGGAAAGGTCACCTACTGATCGGCATATACATGTTCCGTAGCTAGATTACCAAGAAGCTAAACGTATTTTATAGTACATGTTACGGCCATCATCAATATAGTATGGTAGCTAGTTTATTAGCGCTATAAACGAAGATTCTAAGCTGAAAAAAAGAAGGAAAAAAAAATGTAGAGTTACAAAGTACGTAAAGATTTATAAAGGTCCCCACTTTCTGTATAGCAGGTAGCTAGTTTATATAGCAACTGTTAGCCTTATATAACGGTTACCAGCTTGACGGTTTGATCCTGGTAATTACCGTCATATTACCCCTTTCCAAAAACTTATATATAATCCAAAAAAATATACAAATTTTTATTAATTATAAATACCGTTTTTTTGTTAATCCGGTTCCTACTTTCGCGACCTTATGATTATCAGGATAATTTCTCGTTAATTTTATCGGTAACCGTTACGTATATTTATTTTTATTAACCGACCAGTAATCTGGATATTTTAAAATATTTTATATAAAGCCGGTTTATTATAAAAAAATGTTTTTAAAATTAATTACGAAATATTATAACTTGTCAAGATTATAACCTTTTTATTTAGCTTAACATTACAGATTTTTATAACGTTTATTAAACTTTAATTTACAGTTGAGTTTTTTAAGTACTAATAATATTTAAATTTAATAAAATAATAAATTATAATTAACTTTGGTAACGGATATGCGTAAAATAAATTAATTATTTTATAACTTAACGGTAATTCGAAAACCAAATTATACCCGTATTTTTTAAAAACTTTACAAGGTTTTATTTATTATAAATCTAAATAAATAATTAGTATTTATATTATAAAAGTATTTTTACGGAGAAAGATTTTATCGCTGATTTTAAAATTTACGAAGTAATATTTTTTATTAATTTATATTTTTTAACGTTTTTATATTTTAACATAATTTCTTTCGTAAACGTTAAAAAGTTTTTATTTCTTGTAATAATGATTAATAATTATTAAATTAACTTGAATTTTACCTTTATTATATTTAAATTTAACAAAAATAAATTCCTGATATTTTTATTTAAAATAACTTTTAACGGAGTTATATTAATTAATAAATATCATAATAAATTATACGTAATATCTAATATCGGTATATATACGTTTTAATTATTTTAATATTTTTTAATATAAAAACGTAAATATTAATTTAATTTTTGATTTATAAACTTAATAAGGTTTTAAATTTACGAGTATACAATGTTTCCGTAATTATATTTTATATTAATAAATTCCTTTAATTTAATTAAAAATCAAAAAAAGAATTATTTTATATTATTATTAATTTAAATAATCAATATTTTTAAAAAAAAGATATAAATATTAATACCATCGGCTAATTAAGCTTTCGGCGGTATTAAAGTTTTTTCGTAATAAAATTATTATAATCTTATTAAATTCATTAATATATGTTCATATATAATCATAACCGTAACGGTTTTTCGCCATATTTTCTGCGTCGATAATAACGTAATTCCAAATATTATTCGAAAAAAAAAAAGTTCCGGAATTTTATTTTGAAGCGTTTTATTCCGACGGTAATTATAACAACTTCGGATATATTATCGGATATTTTACTTAAATCGGAACAAAATATATATCCGTATTAATATTTGAATTATTTTATTTTAACTACAATACGTAAAAATTTTAAATACGTAAATTTTGTGAATAAATACGGTATAAAAAAATACGGCCGTTAATTATTTTTTCGAATAATATTAATTTATTAATTTATTACTTAAATTTTACGCCCTATTTTCGTAACGGATAAGGTTAATTAAATTAAGATTTTATAAAATATTTTCGCTCTATACCTTAATCGGCATTTTATTAATAACGGCAATAAAAAAATTAAATCGGTTTAACAAAATTTAATTTTAATTTGTTATCTTTTTTTAAGCCTTAATTATAAATGAATCGACCGTTTTCGGTAATAAACTATCCGCAGTAATATTTTTTATTAAATCGATATTAAAAGGGAATATCGAATTTAACGTATAAAAAAACGCATTTATTTATATGTAAACGCGATTGGCCACGGACTAGATTAGTCCTTTCCTAGAACTTAAAGAACCAATACAAAGCAATTACGCCAGATTCCTGCATTCGATCACTATAACTGCTGACAATTTTATTAATAATCGTAAATATCAAATAATAAATACGCCAAGGAAAAAAATTAATATATTAATTTTAAAATAAATTTATTTTTCGTTATGTTTTAATTTTTCTTACTTTAATAATTGCTTTAAATATTAGAATATTTAAATGATGTAGAAATATAACTTTCGGAAATCCTATTATATATCTTTTATTCTGTAAGTTCGCAAAACCTTTAAATAATGAAATAAATATATTCATTACCGTTATAGTTTAAATTAATTAATTAATTAATGTTTTTAAACAAACGAAATGTAAAAAGTATAAAAAGATCTCAGCTGAATTAAATCAAAAACTTATAAAATATTATCGATTAAAATGTAAAGTAATATTCAAAGTTTTTATAAAAAAAACCTTTTATTATTATTCTGCAAAAGCTATTAATAAAACCGGCTTTCCGAAAGTAAAATAAATTATAATAATAATTCTTATTGCATAATTATACGTGCCTGTTAGTATGGAATTAATTAATTAAGTGGTTCTAAGATATTATTATTTGAAATAAAGACTTATAGTTGCGATAGCCTCAAAAACGGTTGGCCTATTGATGGGGTGGCCTGTTAGGTGGGGGGGGGTTGCCTTATCACTCAGCGCCCTCTTATTATTCGCCTCTATTGTCGCAGCACACCTTTCTGCTCTTTTAAAAAGCTGGAAACCAATGGAGACACATAGAAGCGATAACCGGCGTCCCGATAACCAGCATCGTAAGCTAGTGCCTCTGCCCAGCACTTCTTTGATTATAATCTCGGAAAAGCAAACCATCTACCACGACGGCTCACCTGGCTTAATATCACCAAGTCTTTAATAGCCACCTGTACTATTACTATAAGCACCAACTCGGGTAGCAATCGCACTAGAATATCCATATTGCCATCTTATACTCCAAGGCCGTTAAACAAGGATAATAACAAACAGCAGGTTAAAAACCTAGCAGCTGGGTCGAAAGTCAAGTATTTAAGTTATAAATGGTTGAGAAATGTAAACCATTTTTTTCAATACTAGGTATAATAATGAATGAATTATGAAGTTGTAAAAGGTATTTCGTAAAGCTTTAAATTATTTACATTCACTTTATAAATCATAATAAGCTAGGGATTCCCGTATGGCGCCCTAAATATTAACTTAATATACGTATCCGTTCCAGGGCGCTTATTATCAGCTAGCTGGAGGTGCATAACGCACTCCATATCCGGGAAGGTTACCTAATAATCAGCACATATAGGTTACATAGCTAGCCTACCTAAAAGCTGAACGTATACTATAGCACACGCAGTTAACCTAATATAATAATAGAATTAATATTTCTTATATCTAATAATTACGAATTCTATTCGCTGAATTAATATTATATACTAATTAATAAATTATTATTAAAACGATAGAAATTATATACTAACAACGATTATTTATAAATATTTTAATTATGATAATAATAACTTTATCGATGTTAAAGATTTTATATAAAAATTTAAAACCATAATAAAAAAAATATAATGTATAAAAGTATATCGACATTAATTAAAAATGTTTATAGCCCGTTAAACTTTCAACGTTCGATAGAATAAATTACTCGAAATAATAACTTCGTTTTTAAACTTAAAATAAGATTTAATTTATATTTCTAACTGTATCTTTATATTTTAAAAGAATTATTGAAAAAATCTATCCAATAAAAACCTAAATTATTATATAGAAAATAATAACCGAAAAAAGTGAAATATATAATTAAAAATAAATGATTTATATTTATTAAGATAAATAATATAAGACTATTTAAACTATTATAATAATCTTATAAAATAAATTTTAAATATAATATTTTTATTAATTAAAAAAGTTTATTTAAATAAAAATTATTACTTAACAGAATAATATATTAAAATAAAAGAATTCGGAAAAGTATATAACAATAGGTTATTTTTAAATATTAAACGCAAAAAGGAAAAAGCATTAAAAATGAATTTCGAAGTCGGTTAAAAATTTCACAAATAAATAATAAAATAATAAAACATTAAGATTTGAAAAAAAGGTTATCAAAATTTCGATATATTAATACCGGTTATTAAAGTAAATTAGTTATATATAAGACTATAATTATTTTACTTAATTAGTTAAACTTATTTATATTTTCTAAATAAAATACTATTAATCGAAAAATAATAAATTAAATAAATATTTGAATAGTATATTTTTAAATTATTAAATTATAATGAATTTTAATTATTACATTAGAAAATGTTAAAATAATACTTTCGACATTTTATAAAATACTTAAGGGTTTATTTTAATAAAATAATACCGATTAAAAAAATAATAAGCTTATTAATATCCAGCCGTAAAATAAAGCTTTTAAATAAAAGTTAAAATAAAACTGTTTGAGAATTTTTAAACATATTAAACTATTAATAAATAAAAATATTAAAATTAAAGGTATAATATATTTATTATAAAACGAATTTAAACTTTTTAAATAAAGTAATTTAATATTTATATACCTTTTCAATAGAGTTTTAATATAATTTAAATTCAACGAAATAATAGAAATTATATTTAAAAAGCGGATAGTTATAAGTATTTTTTTAAAAAAAAAACTTAACTAGCAAAAAAAAATATAAATAAATAAATTATATAAAAAATAAACAAATTTTTAAATATTAAGGAGATTCTGGCGCAGTTTTAAAGTTGTAATTCATGCGTTATAATAAACGTTTTATTCGATTTTTTTAAAAAGTTTATTTATTTTAAATTTAAAGTTTATGCAAGATCGAATAAGTTCAAGTCTTATTTTCCAGGCTAAGCCAAATATACAGAAAATTATTATAAGATATAATTTATACGATAAATATTATAACTAATATTTTCGAATATAATAACTAATTAATAATTTTACGGTTAAGATAAATTAATACTTTAATCCTATAAAGCCTTACTTTAAAACCGACTAATACGTAATTACCGATAAGCTTCGACCTTGGTAAACCTTATGCCCGCTAGCTTTACGGTTGGGCAAAGTTAAATAATATAATTCAAAAAAATATTAAGCTTTATGCGGTAAACCGTAGGGATAAACCTCAAAGGCAAACCTTAAAGGCAAACCTTAAAGGCAAACCTTAAAGGCAAACCTTAACGCCAAACCTTAACTGCGTATAAAAGGCTCGCATCTTTCCGAGCCTTCGCCAATCTTACGGCTCGATCGTTCCCATAGCTTCTTGAGTTACCCAAGACACCATGCCACGCAAGTCCGGATATGCGATACCGTTAAAGTTTATAATATATATTTTTAATTTTATTAATAACTTTTTAAATTTTAAATTAACCGTATAAAATAACGGAATATACTTAAATAATCATTTTTTCGAAACTAAGAAATAAAAAGAAGTTAATATATTATTTCGCAATTTTAATGGTTTAAAAACATTACGTTTATACGACGTTATTTATTATAAAGGTTTTATATATAATTTAATATTTTACGGTATTTTCGGCCAACAAAATATTAATAAAATAACCGAAAAATTAATATTTTCATTCGAAAGAAGTATAATTAAATTATACTTATGTCACCGGATTAATTTAATTAATATATTATCGAGAATATTAACGTTGGAAGTTTTTATATCACTTTTATTTTTTATAATAAAACGTGAATTTATAAATTAAAATTATTTTACGTATAAACAACGGTACTATATATTATTTAAAATAAATTCTCCAAATTCCGAATTAATTATATAATTCAAATTTTATATTAAAAAGTTCTTTTGAAAAGTTTCATAATAATCGAATAATAAGCATATAATAAAATAAAAGCCAAAAATTTAAATACGTTGTAAATTTTAAAAAAGTTTCAATTAAAATAAAAATTTATTATCGATTTTATGGATTGCATAAACAACCCGGAATAATATAGAGGTATTATATTTATTACCGATAAATATTTAACATTTCTATCGAATATTAACTTTAAAAACCGAAAGGAATATATATTAATTAAAAAGTTTTAACATTTTTAAAAATCTTAAAATATTAAAATAAGAACTTTTTTATAAATACTTAAATTCGATAACGAAATGCTCAAAAATTACAAATTTATAAATATATTTTAATTACTTTTTTTAATCTTAAATTTAAGCCTTTAAACCGTATAAATAAGCTTAAAATAAAGCTATAAAATATTTAAATAATATGATTAAATGATAATTCCGATATGAAATAACGGTATATTTATATAACCGTACTCTTAAATACGTTTTCTTTTTGGCAAATCTTGTGTAAATTTAATTATATTTATTTAACTTATCCAATCGGTATTTTAATATTTAATCGACAGCTTTGAAAGCTGTATTTATAAATTTATATTTATATAACAGCCGTTATAATAATCGTGATTATAGAAAAAAGTGTAAAAGTTAATATTAAAATATAAATTAATCTTTTTATCGATTACCGTGTTCTAACATTTATGAAATTTAAAATCCGTTAATAAATAAAGTTATTATCATTGGAAACGTATAATTTAACGAAAAGGTTTTTAGTCTTAAGTATTATTAAATATTTTAAAAATTATTTATTTACAGTTACGGAAAATAAATTACAAAAATTATTTTAATAAATAATAGTACTTAGTTAAATGAAAAGCCACTTTAGATATATATATATAAAAGAAAAATAAAAACGAAAATGAAAAAACTTAATGATTAATTAAATAAAAACCCTTTTTAAAATAATATAAATGTTAAGAAAAATATCAAAATAAAGAAAAATAAATTTATTTGTATACATTTTATTACCGTTATAGAATAGTTATATTTAAACCATTTTCGACCCTTACATTATTACAGCTATTAATATTTATTTTAGAAATCATTATCATTATTATGTCAGCGGAAAAATTAAAATAGTTTTAAGTTTTTATGATATTATTTAGGCTAAAATCATTGTTAAATATAAAAGATCTTACGGATTAAAATAACTTTCTATACGTTCCGTATTATAAAGATATTACTAAAATTAATTTACCTTTAAAGAGCCATAATTAATATAAAATAAATAAGTTTTTTTATAAATATACGTATTAATAGGCTAATAAATTACGTCAATTTAAAAGAATAAAAATAAAAACTCGAAATACATACAGCTTAAACGGAAAAGTTTTAATATAATAACATATAAAGTGCGTAAGTTATGAAGCCGAATATATAAGTAAGAGTTACGGTTATTTTCGAAATTATAAAAAATGAAATATATATTCTTTAATGAAAATATTTAAAAACGAAAAAAAAATTATTTATAAAATTTTAAAAAAAAAATAATTTTAAAGAATTATTATTTAACTTTTATTAAAAAAATTTCAAGTACATATAAATATACTTTCTCCCTAAAGCAGACGTGACCGTATAAACAAAATTAGGTAAAATGATAAATTGCTAGCTTAATTCCTAGGCTTCATTAAACCCATTGCCCTCGCAAATTGCCTTATCCCGTTCTTATCTACGTCGATTTTTGTCAAGGTTTTAGGCGGTCTTCGTAATCCGGAGCAGCCGGGCAAACTATCGTTCGTAATTCTCCTTAAATCGTTCCAAAATTTAAATTTCGAAATTCTTAAGCTTATTATTATCTTCCCTTTTAATTTCGTTAATAGTTTCGCTATAGTTATTATATTTTCCGGCATACGTTTTTATAAAAATCGATTACCGTTATTTTCGTACATTAAATCGTATTCGAAAATTAAAAGGCGAAATCGGTTATTTTAGGAAAGAAATTTTAAATCGACAGTAATATCGATAATCTTAATTCGTCCGGTAATTTTTTGATAATTTTGTACTGTTAATGAAACGGTTTTAATAATAATCTTGCGGCCATAAATTATCGGTATCGCATATCCAGACTTACGTAATATAATATTTTTAGGTAATTCGAAATAATTTGGTATTACATATTTTTTACCTAATTATTATATTAATATCTTCTTTTTAACTATAAAAACGATCGAACCGTTAAACTAGCAAAGGTTCGGAAAAATGTTAACCTTTTATACGCAAATAAGGTTTGCCGTTAAAATTTGCCTTTAAAGTTTACCTTTAAAATTTATCCTTAAAATCTATTACGCAAAATTTAACATTTCCTAAATTAAATTATTTAACCCTACCGAACCGTAAAACTAACGAGTACAAAGTTTACCAAGATCGAAGCTTATCGGTAATTACGTATAAGTCGGCGTCAAAATAAGGCTTTATAAAACCGAGATATTAATTTATCTAAACCGTAAAACCATTAATTAATTATCGTATTCGGAAATACTAGGTATAATATTTATCGTGCAAATTACATCGTATAATAATTTTCTGTATATTTAGTTCAGCCTGGATAACAAGGCTTGAACCTAGTCAACCTTGCATAATATATTAACGTAGCTTTATAACGCTAATAATAATTATAAAATAATATATATAACAAATCGATTTTATTATAACGTACCGTAATAATAACTTAAAAAAATATCTTTATAAAATGTTTTCTTATATTACAAAAATATTTCGATACTTATTTTAATAAAAAATAACGTTTTAATTTTATGCCGGAAAAAATTATTAAACTGATAAATCTTTTTCCGGGTTTAAATAAGCCGATACCGCATTATAAAAAAAAATCCGACCGGTATTCGTAAAGCATAATTTCCGGCCGCTAATATTCGATAATATAATATATATTAATACGAAAACTTAAAATATACTTACCTTATATATCGATAACTTTTACTTTTTAACCCTTATAAGGAATGCTTATAATATATAATAAACGTTATTAAAAACGATATCCTTATAAACAACCTCGGAATAACAAATTAATACTTCGAAATACGTATCGTCCGGTTATCCAAAACAGATAACGTCCGCTTTAATCAAAAATAATATATTAATAAAACGTTAATAAGCTTAAAAATAAATAATATACGGACGGAACCAACCCCTTTCATTAAGAAATACCTAAACTACGTATCTCGTTATAAAAATATAGCTAACAAACAAAACATCTTCGATTACGTAAGCCTTATTAACAAATTCAACTTTTCCAGCTGCATAATACAACCCGATACGGCGTTTATTACGTCCACTTAAGCACGCTTTATAAACAACCCGTTACCAAAATATCGAAAATATATTAAACGTTTTCCGAAGTATATAAAAAATACCTCGAAATTATTTATTCAATACCGAAAGCTAAATAAAACATACCCCTATTACGTATATAATAAGCTAAAGTTATTTATGGCAATTGACGTAAGCTTTACGGATAACCTTAACATAATTAAATTAACTATTAATTACATTTTATTTATAACGGAAAACTCGGTAACGTAAACGTTAAAATAATAATAAATTATTACGAAATATACTTTGAAAGTTAAATACGTAACATTAAATACCGTAACTACTAAAACAACTAATATACGCATTTTCCTCAAAAAGCTTAAACTTATGCTTAAAAGCTTTATCATTATTGTCGAAAATAATAATAATGCAAAAAAATAAATTAAAAAAATACCATATTACGGAAAAAACGTTATATAGACGTAAAATATCATTATATACGCCAAAAAGTTTAAAAAAGCTGAATAAAGCTCGAATATATTAAAAACGCATAAAACTTAATTAATAAATTTGTTAAAGCTTTAAACAAAATCATATACGAAAATTTTATTACTAATTTAAATCTTAAAAATATTTAAAGATATTTATAAAAAAATAACTTTAACTAACAAAAAAATAATTCCGCTAAACTTTCTTTATACGAAAAAAACGGCGTTCCTTTATTAAAACCTATGCCTTGTTTAAAAATAACGACCGCGATATTCTTTTTACGATTACCCGAAAACATCCGCTTACCTATTAACTTTAAGGCTCTAACCTTTTATAAAATTACCTATATATTTTTATTTCTTCGACTCCTACATACCAAATTAAAGCCTAACAACCTAATAAAAATTAACCACAATATATAACTTACAGCTAATAAACGTTCCTAAACCCATCGGATTAAAACCCCCACTTTTTGGCCACCCGAAAACAAAAAAACCCAAAAAAGTAATAACCTCAATTATTTACTAATCCATCAATAAAAAATAAACCACTTATTTACAATTAAAAAACCTTTAAAACAATAAGCTAGCGTAATACAACTATTTCCGCATACTAACAACCAGGCAGCCCCGGAACGTTTCGAAAAAAATGGGCCCCGTTAACCGGTATAACCGTAATGGTACAATAAAGTAATAAAACCGGCTAATTAATATAACGGTTAAAGTATTTAACCTTAGTAATGCAAAAGGTAAAAATTAAATTCCAAATTATGCAACAAATTATATTTTATTAATTGTTTTTTACAATTTCATTAATTTTTATTACCATTTTTTGCAATTTTCAATACAAAAATCAAAATTCGATCCCTAAATATATTAAATAATTAAATTTCCTAAAATTTTACAATACACATACAACGCAAAAAAGCGTATTAAATCTAATACGTTAATATACACCTAATTAGTTAACCCGTATAACGCTTACCCTAACGCGTTTGTACTAAACCCACACACCCCACCTATATCTAATATTTCTGCACACAACATAAATCATTCTAACCCTTTCCAAACATCGTTAATAATATACACATCATCATAGCAATAACATTCAATAAAGCACTGCGTATTTTTACATTATAGAATATATATATAATGTTTTTAAATTATTTATTTTATAACATAATATTTTAATTTAAAAGAATATTATATAAATTAAATACCCTACTTTTATTATTATAAAAAGTTTTAAATTTGATTTCCTTTTTAACAAATTTTATTATTTTATATACTGGACAAAGTTTTTTTTGTTAACGATATTATTAAAATATATTGTAAAGAAATTAAGGGTTTATTAATTAATTAATATAACAGGTATAAAAACTGTATATTTTATAAAAGAAAAAAATTTATAAAAAGTTTTCAAAATTAAAATCATTAAATTTAAATTTAATAAAAAGATTTAATGGTTTAAGCCGATTTTATAATTAAGTTGATTAATTTAATTCTTAAAAAAAGTTCAAATAATCCTTATAAAAATTTAAAATAAAATTTAAATTATTATCAAATTTTAATTTAATTTATTTAAACTTTATAAATAAATATTAAAAAAATACGTTTTATTTTATACGTTATAGTTAATATACGACCTAATACATTTTATGTAATTCACGGAATTATATAATTCAACTTTAACTTTAATGACGTATATAAGAAACTAACGAATTAAATTATATTATACTTAATCGATATTAAAACGTTAACATTAAAATTTGAAATCGAAAATTTCTTAAATATTTAAAATACTATGTTTTTAACAAATAGTATAATCAAGCTAAAGAGTTTTTAAATTTAAGTTGAAACATTATTCGAAAAAAAAATATAATATAATACGATAATTAATAAACATTACGGTAAATTAATATTATAGCTACCTTTTTCAAAATGAATTATACGCTTATAAGTAATATATTAATTAATAAATAAATTAAAACTTTTTAATACATTGTTTTTTAAACAGTTTAAAAAACAATTAAAATTAATGAATATTATAAAGGCTTTAAATTAATAGAAAGAATTATAAAAGAATTTCGGAAAAGAAATTAAATAATTAAAAAAATATAATTGCCGGAAAAAAGGTTAAACAAAAACCTATAATTTTGGAAATAATAAAATGCAATAATTAATGCCTTAAATACCTTAAGGCGTTAAAGAAATATGTTAACTAGCTGGGGGGTACGTAACGCACCATATATACGGAAAGGTCACCTAATAATCAGCATATATAAGTCACGTGGCTAGCCTACCTAGAAGCTGAACGTATGCTACAGCACACGTAGTTAGCCTAATATAACAACACAACTGATGTCCCCTATATCTGACACTTATTTCTATCTCGATATATTTTAAGCGTAATAAAATCATCTTCGATATTAAGGAACCGCACCAACACTATGGCTGGCGGAAATAATTTATTGTTACAGCGCCAAGAAAAATCAGGCTGCGCCGGCCAATAACAGTCGGTCTGCACGGGAACAAGACCGACCCCGACGTTGCCGAAACCGCCTGTCAAGGGGCCCAGGTGGATTTGCTACTGCATCAGTGGGTCGCAGCGGCTCCGTAGGCGCCGGAGAGGCCTCAATGCAGCCACTAAAGTAAGCAGACTCTCTAGTCGTCTATTCGCGCCTTTCCCCGCCTGCGCCAGAAAGAACAAATAGAGAAAAAAAAAAGTTGGGACTCCTACAGAAAACGACGCTTAAAGAGTCCATGTAGCAATTTTCGAAGTTGAAGTTTTACATCTTTAATCTTGCAACCTACAAATTTTCGGCGTTCTGCCCATTTGGAGTACCTGAACCAAATCTCTTTTAAAGGGCCTTGAGTCAGGTTGAGCTCAGGTCGGACACCAGGACATGAAGGACAACCAATATATATATTCGCAACATTCCCTGAATATCAAAACGCTATTTTATATTCTTTCCTTAGCTCTCAATCTTACTTTCATTCTGACTGGAATTAACCTCGAAGGACATATCACGACATTATATTCTTGAAGACTACTTAGAAAAATACTAGTTGGTATAAGTTTATATTTATGGTAAAGCTCGACATTTTTCTTTGGCCGGTCGTGCTCTCTTCCTTCCTACCTTTGCCGTGTTTTGCACTCTATCTCTATTCTGCATCTCTTCTGACTGCCCGTAATACCAAGGTTAGGTTACCGTATTATTGTCTGGGCGAAATAGGTCTTCTGCACGCGAACGGCGACTGGGGACGGTAATCGGGGTCGTTCTTTGCGCTAGACTCGCATACCAAACCAGGGCAATCGTTAAGCTCGCCCAGTTATCGAGCTTTGCCTGGCTGTTAAGGCCATCGAAGCAGGTTTAGTAATAGCCCAACCGATGGACACTGTCAAACAGCCTGAGACCACGAAATATGAGTATCCTCGTTGCAGCTTCATTCGTATATTAATGTTAATGATAATAACAGTTAACTATCTTCTTCAAGGTCTTAAGGAATTAATCCCTTATACAAATTAACTGTTACCCCTATTTCCTTTACCTATTAACGCAACAAACGGTCCGATTCCTTCCGATCTTATTTTATTATATCCGATATACCCCTTAATAAGGCCATCGTAAACCTCGTTAACGTTTATTACGTTAAGATTATTAATAAATAAAACCTTTCCGAAACCGATTTAAATCGCTTCCTATTAAAAGCTTTTATATTATTTTACGTTTTATCCGATACGCCATAATCTTTTTACAAAATTTGTTTTTTTTTTTCATAAATTTTAATTATTAAATAATTTTCTTTATCTTTAAAAATCTTATAAACTTTTTATACGTATTACTTATAAATAATTTCGTAAAACCGTTAATTATTATATTATTCGTTTTGTTTACTTAAGTTATATATTTTTTCGTAAATATTTTTATTTTAATTAATAATTATATACCTTAATATACTTTAATTTCGTTACCAGTTTTAAAACTTTTTTTATAAATAGTTTAAATATTTATTTATTATTATAATTTACCGTAAAAAAATAATCGAATTTTAAAATTAATATTTTTAATAATTTATTTAAAAATAAACTTTTTTTAATTATTTAGTTTAAAATTAATAACTTCATTTTAATTATATTCGTAATAATTATATTCTATTTATTTAATTTTTATTTTATAACTTTTTCGAATAATAAAATTATAAAGTTTTAAAACTTTTTCCGATTAATTAAATTATTAATAAATAAAACGTTATTTATATATATTATAACCTAAATTTTTCCGTTATTTTCATACGGAATTATGAAATTACGGGTATAATATAAATACCGAATTATTTTATTTATAATCTCGTAATAAACGTTTAATAAATTATAATTAAAATATAATAATTACGATATAATAAATGCAATATTAAAACGTATAAATATAAGAACGAAAAAAATTAAGCTAACCTTTTTTTAATATAATTTTCGTTATTTATTCGTTATCGTTTCTTTAAACGGAAAATATTCGTTTTAATTTATGGAAATATAAAAATTTCGTTTTAATATATCGATTTAATATTAAATTATTACCTTTTCGATATATATCTTTTATAACAGCCAGATTAATCGTTCGTTTTTTCGTTTTAGGATATAAATTTTTAAAAATTATTCAACTTTTTTAAGTTTGTTAATTTTAAATCGCTTTTTTAAATTAACAATCGTTTTTATTATTTTTACTTTTTTTATTTTAATATTATATCGTTTATAAAAAGAAATATTAATATATTACCTTTTATTATTATATAAGGCTTTTAAAAAACCTTACGGAAACCCAGGTTTTTAAAAACCTTTATAAACGTTTTTTGCCATAAAAAAGGTAATCTTTTTAAGCCGTATAAAACCTTTTTAAACCTTAATACTTTTTTTTTTCGTAAACCTTAAAAACTTTTTTATAAAAATCTTTTTATTTAAATCTTTATAAATAAAAACGTTAATTACGTTTAATTAAATAAGCTTTAAGTCAAATTTAACAGTTATTATAAAAATCGACCGCAACATTATTTCTATTACCGTTATTATTTTTATAAATAAATTTCCAACTTTTTATTAATTTCCATATATTACCAACTTAACCTTATAATTTTAAAACATTCCATATTTATTAAATTTATAAATAAGTCCTTACTTATAATAAAATACCTAATAACCTTTAATTAATTACGTAATTATCTTTTTTTATAACTTAAAAAAAAATATTTTTAAAAATAAGCTACTTACGTTACATAAAACTGCTACTTTATTCGGTAGTTCGATAACTTACGTACGTTTTTAAATAATTTTATTAAGTTTTTTTAATAAAAATAAAACTTCTTTCCAACAGCAAACGTTTTTATTTAAAAACTAGCAACCTTATAATTACGAAAATTATAAAATTTTTCTTTTTCCTATAAAATTCGTAAATTATCTTTATATCGTAAAACTTTTTTTACTTTTTTTTTAAATTTTTTAACCAGGTTATTTAACCGTTAAGTTAACGTAATTAACGTACGAAATTCATTTTATTAACTTAAATAATTATAAAAAATATTTCAGTTTATATCTTTAAAATTTATTTTATATCCTATAATAATTTCGTTTTAAATATTTTTTTTCGGACTGTTATTTATTCGAAAAAACGTTAATTTTATTTTTATCTTTAATTTTTATTTCCGAAACATTTTTTTCAAAAATTATTTCGTTAATCGTTAATTTCTTAGGTAATTATATTGTCGTAACTAAGTTTTTAAGGTTTTTAACTATCTTCTTCGAACGTTTTAATATATCCTTTTTATTAAAAACTTTATCTCGTTAAAAATTACATTTTTTTTTTACGATTACCTTTCCAAGCTTTAATACTTATATTCTATATATATTCGCAAAATTATACCTTACGAAATATTCGATATATACTTTAAAATCTAGCTTTTATAATTTATTAAAGTTATAATTCGGGTTAAGTTTAAATACGTATATTTATAACCATAAACCTTAAAATAAGTTAATTAAAATATTTTAAAAATTAATATCTTATCTTTTTTAATCAAGTAAATATATATAATTTTATATAATGTTTTCTATTTAAAGGTAATTATTAAGGTTTTATTATAAAAATAAATAATATTACTAACGGGCTTTTTTTACAGGTTATATAATAATTTCAATTTAATTTTTATAATACATACTATTTTTATTATTATACTTTCCGAACGTTTTACGCTTTTATTCTAAACGTACGTATATAGAACAAAAAGTTTAACAAAAATTCTTTTTAAACGTAACCATTTTATAAATAATTTGCGAACAAATTTTATATCTTTTTATATAAACTTTACGCGAAACCTAAAATAATTCTTAATTTAACTTATATAATTTTTCAAAATACGTAAATTTTTATCATTTTTTTCTACCGTTACGCAAAAATAGACTATCATTTAATATAAAGCTTTATAAAAACTCGTTAATACCTATTTATATTTACGGGCTTTTTCCAAAAAATCTTATTAATTTAAACCTACTTTTAAAAAAGGCGTTATTATTTTAAAAATTAACTTTTTCTATAAAAGCATTTTATTTTTATTTTCGCTAAAGCATACGCCGGGCATTTAGCCATTTTAAGGCCTTTTAATAATACTTTACAGTAGTAATTAAATAAATATTTTAAAGGTTTTAACCGGTAATAACCCATCCTTAAATATTATAATACCCTTAATTTTAAAGTTTAAGCCCTTAACTAACCTGTTACTTTACCTATTTTTCTGATTACCGAAAAAATGGCCCTTATACCGCTTCTATCTTCGATTATACGTTAATATTTTTTTTAAAAAAAATTTATAACTTTTCGTAATTGTTTTAATACTTTACGTTATTATTAAAAATATTTTAATAATAACCCTTTTATTTAAAAGGTTTATACGAAACGTTATTACAATAAAAATTTTAACAACAAACCACTTCCTTTAATATTAAGCTCTTTTTTTTCCTACGTAAGTTTTTTATATATATCGTAATATTTTATTTCCTAAAATTACCACTTTAATATTACTTGCTAAAATGAAATATTTTTTCGGTATCTTTATAAATCTTTTAAATCGGATTAAATTACAAAACATATAAATAAAATTTCTTAAATTCAAAATCGTACAATTTTTTAATAAATACTTATCCAATACGTTAAATACCTTATAAAATATGCCATTTATAAAGCCTTTTAAAATCTTTTTTATTTTATTCGTTAACCGTTATTACTTTTAATTTATTATAAAATCGAAATTTCCGAAATTTTCTTTCCTAATTATTTTAACCTTTTTACGTAATTTAACGTTAAAAGCTATTCTTTTATCGAATATTTTTTTGTTTCTTTTAAGGATCCTTCTTTTTAAAATGTTAACTATATATTTATAGGTTAATATATTATATCCATTATTTTTATATGTTCGGCAACTTTTTTTTTTTAAAAAAAATTATAACTTTTAACGTAAAAATTAATTCTTATCCATTTACGTAATATTTCCGAAAACGAAACTTTATTAATAAGTTAATCCTTTTTTGTAATAAACTTTTTACCTTTAAAAATCGTAACGTAAATACCTTTTTTTGTAATCTTAATAAATAATTTTATTCTTTTTTGCCGTAAAGGTATTTTTATTAATATACGCGTTTCCTTATTAACGGTTTTATAAAATAATTGATTAACTTTATCTTTAAATATAATTAACCGTAATTAATTTGCATATTACGTATTTAATAACGTTATTACGTTTGCGAAATTATCCATTTATTATAAATCGATTAATTTAAAAATATTTTTTTACGGTATTTATTATAATTATATTTTATTTCTTAAATTATTCGTAAAGATGTTTTTAAATTAATGTATTTTCCTTTTTTTAAAATTTTCCGATATTTAATTTTTACGAATTTTATTGTTTAATTTACGCTTACGCCGGTATATTACTTTAAGTTATTAATTTATTCGGGTATTAATTCGTTAACTTTTAAACAAAATTATATATTATCGATCTTATAATAACGAAGCTTTTTTATTAAAAGTTATAACGTTATTTTTCGAATTAATATATTTAAAGAAAATTTTTATATTTCGTTATTTCGTTTTTTTAGAAATTAATTAATAACTTTACGTTTATATTAACGTCTTTAAACGAAAAATAATTAAGCTTAAATAATAATATTTCCTTCGATTCGGAATCAAATAATTTAACGATATTTTCGGATATATAATTAAAAAGTTCTTTTCATTCCGTATTTTATTCGTTTAACTTTTCGAATTTCGTTTTTATAACTATTCCTCAATTATTACTTATCGTAATCCGTTTTAATTAATTATTTGATACCTAATTTGTTAATAACAAAAAGGGTTTTTAAGAGCAAATATAATAAATTTAAAAAACCTTGCAATCCGGGCTTATAACTATTAAACAGCTTAAAACCACGAAATATAAATATTCTTATTACAGCTTTATTCGTATATTAATATTCATGATAATAATAGCTAATTATCTTTTTCAATGTTTCAGGGAATTAATCCCTTATACAAATTAGCTGTTACCCCTATTTCCTCCACCTACTAGCGCAACAGACGGTCCGATTTCCTCCGACCTTACTCCACTATATCCGACAGGCATCTACGAAACCTAGAGGTACTTGACGGGTTGCCTAACAAAGTTTATAGATCTATTATGTTGGGCCTATGGGCATACTAGGGCCGTGGGTTCTTGGAAATTAGGTTGGGCCTTTAAAGCCGAGACCGTGAACTAGGCTGCGTTGGCAGGGAATCACGGTAGTTAGGTCTTGTTGGTCAGACGGTCCCGTTTCAACTTTTACCTTATAAGGGTGGCGACTAAGGCCAACTGTACGGAGTGCTCGTGGTTCTCATGAAGTCGGACATATAGGGCCACGGATTAACAGTGGAACCGTATTAACAGTTAGGCATAAACACTAGGTAACACGATAAGTAGTCCTCGGGGTTGACTGGCACTATAGCTGCTGTGGCATCAAACGTAGTTTCGGCATAAGATGAAAAATGGACCTTACAGTTACAAACGCAGAAAAAAAATTGCAGTATTATCATAACTTAAAACGAAAGAGGTAATATATAATGGCCCTATAAATAATATGTTTATAACACTATGTCAGTTTAAAAGAATACATTCTATATACTTTCTACCCATGCTGCTACCTGCCTTTCTTTATGGGTAAGTGGCACCCGCATACTGATCCAATATGTCCAGGCTAACATCGTCCAGACCTTGTTTCCCTGATCTACGGCCTCAAAACCCCCACGTCATGGGGGGATGAAGTAAGAAATTACAGGGTCAAGGTAGCCTCCAAGAAACAAAGCATCCGGCTCCACTCGGCCATCGGAACGGGAGTGCAGGCAGGATGTCAAGTATATAATATGCAGGTTATCAAATATGGAATGGTGGATGTCGAAGAGCTGGGGTTAGAATAAGCCGGAAGCTGAAAATGTTTTTAAAAACAAGCGAGTTAGGATGCAACATCAATTTATATCTTGTATTGTGTGTGTCCTGGGGAACACGCTCATACGTTGGGGTCTACGGGGTATAAGGATCGCACCTTAGATTGTACAACAATTGCCCAATCTACCCTCCAACTTGTCCTTTAACCGACCCTCTAACATACCCCTTTAACATTCTGATCCCACGTTACGAAGTCTAGACCAACCTTGACTTAGATTGTACAATAATTGCCTAACCTACCTTCCAACTTATCCTTTAACCGACCTTCCAACTTGCCGTTCTAATCTCCGGATCTTACGCTGCGAAGTCTAGACCAACCTTGACTTAGATTGTACAACAATTGCCCCAACCTACTCTCCAAGTTGTCCTTTAACCGACCCTCCAACCTACCCCTCCAACCTCCCGATCCCACGCGGCAAAGTCTAGACCGACCTTGACGAAAGCTGTAGCTGTTAGACTGCAATACTTTAAATGCTGGGAACATGGTTGTTTACCCACTCTAGGCAGGCGGTATTGTGTAATGCGTCATAACTAGTGGGCATGGCAGAAAGACCCTGCCTCGGCGTTTCTTAACAAGCGCGACATGCGGAGGCTTGCTCAGGCCTATCCCGGTTGTTGTGGGGTCCCACACAAACCATTATCAATCGACACATTGTTATTGGCCCCTGTAGTTGGTTGTTAAAATAGGCTATATAGCGCATATAGCATGTGTGTGACATAGCTTTTAGACGGGCCCTAAAGCGATACAGGGAATTACACTCGGCCCCTGACCTACATATCCAGATTTACTCGGAGCGCCTCTTTAACACAGGCAAGCAGAGAAGAAGAAGTATATACGGTTAACAGACTCCGTAATAAAGAAGGCCGATCGGATAGAAAAGGGCGATTTTTGTCTCAATTCTAGGTATAATATTTAACTCGTAAGTACTGAGATTTACAAGTAGGCAAAGAAACAAATACTATAATTCCTAAAGCTAGAAAGTTATTAATAATAATTTATTTAATAAAACCTTTAATTCAAAGAATAATAAAACAAATGAAATTCATTATATTTAAAAAGTTATAATAGATAATAAATAATCTATGGAATTTTCTTACTTTTAATTAAAAAGTAAACGGGTTTTTAACCTGCTTTTAATATAGAGTTAACAGCGCGAGGCTCGAATCATGTTATATATAGCAGGAATACTGGTTATTATATCTATATCTAAATTAATCACTTTCTTTACGTGTAATTATTTTTACGTTGTACTTAAACTTCGAACTTTTAAGTTTTTATTTAAAACATATATATTAAAAATAATTTATATTTACAAATACATAAAGTTTATATTTATAACAAGTATTATATAACCAAAAGTAAAGTTATAAATATTATATCAATTCAGTAAGTAATAAAATTATAAAAGTATAAATTAAATAATTGTAAAAATACTTAAAATACACTGATTTTCCATTTTGTTATTTTCACTTTATTTAATATAACAAAACTTTATGTTTTCGAGCTGTTACTATAAATCTTTAAATTTAAATGTTTTAAATATTAATTATTAATATAATATATTTTTAAATTATATGTAAATTTAATAAGTGTGACGGCTTTGGGCTTAACCAATTACTAAACCTAGTTGTACGGTTTATGTTGGCAGTGGTATCATGAGAATATGAGCGATAAAATGATAGTCACGTTTGGTAATAGCAGATAATCGTAAATAATCTAGATAACCAATTGTTATTATAAGCTGGTACTATTTAAGCTATGGAAATAATAAGCGTATATATATTTATTTTAGTTCGAAGTATTTCGATTGGTTCGATTTATTTATAATGGTCGAGTTTTGTGGAGCCCGTCGAGCCATTTCCTTTGTTCGACTGGCTCGACGTACCGAACCTTATTTTCTTTATTAAATCCCGTCGAGCCGGTTACGTAAGCCAAAACCTTTTATTAAAAGTATTTATATATCTTTTAACCGTTTGATAATAAGTTATATTCTTTAGTTATATAATACGATTCTTTTCTTTTTAAGATCTTAGCCTTTAAAGATTAATTTGTTTGTTATATGGTTTAATAAATAACATTTTTTTATCTTTTTATCCTATAAAATAATTGTTATTTTAGTCGAATTAAAAAATAAAGATTTTATCGTAAACGTAATAACGCTTTAAATTTATCGAAAGGAATTAACCGTTTTAATTTTAACATATTTTCTAACTTTTTTATTTTCGTTATAAGGCCGAAAGTTAAATTTGCAAAATTTATTTTAGTTCTGGAAAGTGTTTTTATTATATTAAGCATATTAATCCTTATAATGTTTTTGGTCCTTTCGAATCGAAGTATTAAAGATTAATAAATAAAAAACCCAGTGGAAACTTAAAAACGTTTTGCCGAAAAGGATTTATTTAAGCTTTAATAATATTTTAACGAATTATTTAATCGTTTAACACGGTTACGAAAATAAAAAGAGTTGTACGAAAACGTAAGATCGATATATTACGTCGGGAAATTAAAGGTACGGAAATGACAAAAAAAACTTAAGCGTTTAAAGCGGGAACAAAGGTAATTAAAAGCCGAAATGGCTGTATTTATATAAGCTACCTTTTTTACTAATTGGTCTGGTAAAACGGATTAAGTACCGTTAGGTAACGTAAATTAGGATTTTAATTTTAATAATTCCGGCATTATTAGTAAAAGTGTTTTAAAAGATGTTAAGCGTTCGTAAGGTTTTTTGCGGGTTTTTAGGTATTTTCGGAATCTGCATAAATCTTTTACTTAATTAAGCATTAAATGAATTCGTTGTATTTCCGTATATTTAATATTTTTCTTATTTCGTAAACCGGCACGTTTTATATTAGTTTTGATCGTATTTACTATTAACTTAAGTAAAGAAATATAGAAAAATTGAAAAAGCTTGATTTTTATAATAACTTTAATTCTTAAAGGGTTTTTAAATTCTTTTAATAATTTTTTATAAATTAATTTATTTAAAATCGAATTTCTTTTGAAGTGTTTTAGTTTAAATATTTTTGATAACTGAGTAAACCATTTTCCTTTTCGAAAAAGCTAATTATTTTAACCTTTTTTGGTTATAATATTTATTTATTTAATTATATACGAAATTGAATTTTGTTTTTATTTTGGTATATTATCACTTTAATTATTTTAATACTTTAAATATTTTTACGGTAGATAATTCCTTATATAAATCTTTATTAACTTTTAGTATAAAGCCAAAATTAATTGTTGTTAATATCCTTGTAATATTTTTATAATAATTAATATTATAAGTTAGCTATATAATTCGCAATTCTTTAATTTAATTATTTTATTTGTAGTTAATAGAATATCATAAATACGTTTTTAAAGTTTAGTTAGTTTTATGTATTTATTTATGATTTAAATGCAATCAATAATTTATGATTTAATTTAAATGAAGTTATTACTTTTGCTAAAATTTTGAAACAAAGGTTATGTTTTTATTTGATATAATTTCAGTTAAAAGTTTATAGATATTGAGGATATATTTAAGAAAAATAGATGTAAGTTGTTTTGTATGGATATCTTTGTTATAAGGTGAAAAATAAGAAAAGGTTGTAAATCGATGGACGATTACGAAAGTGTTATTATAATATATTCCTATATCTGGATTTTTTAATATAGAAAGCTTAATAATAAAATTAAATATAATAAAGCTTTATCGCTATTTTACGACTAGTAGCGGTTATAATTTTCCATAAAGTTTATATCGTTGTATTATAGTTTTGGGCTAAATATGATATTATCCTATTATTTTCTATAAGGTCAATTTTATTTTTAAAAAATAATATATTCTTTATATGCGTTTTAGAAATTTATAAATCCTTAGGTATCCATATAGTTAGTATTTATATATATTTCGTATTAGGTTTTTTTAAAATTATTTTGCTACCTGAATTGTATTTGCTTGTTGCTTTTTAGGTATATTATTATCATATTTTTATATACGTTGGTATATATTAATTAGTATTTTTTTATCGTAACAAATTATCGTTATTATAAATATTTTTCGTGTATTATATCGAAAATTATTTCTTATATTTTAACTTTAAAATCTTTTACGTTCGGCTATCTATTAAATATATTCGTTTTACCATTGTTTCATTCTTTGTGATAAAAATATATGATCGAATTTAAAATAATATTTTGCTTAACGTATTTGGTTTCCGATTAGTTTTCGGAACGTAAAGAAATATATAATATTCTTATCATCCGTATATATCTTGAATTGGTATATATTGTTTTTCAAATAATATATAAATTTTTTAAAGACGTTAACGAGAACTAAAAATTCCTTATCTTATATGAGGTAATTAAACTCGGCTTTATACTTTATATAATTTATAATAATAAAAGGTAATAAAGTAAAGGTTTTTTTAATTATTTTCGGTATCCGATCCTTATTTTGAAGACGTAATCTAAAACGTTGGGTTTTAATTTAATTAACTACTTTAAGCCGTACATAATTAATATTAAACTATTAATTAAAAGGTCCTTAATTTATTAAAAGACTTTTTTTTTTAATATTTATACAAAATCTTTTACTAACTTTTGTTAATAATATATTTATTTAGCTAAAGTTACGTATAAATGTTTTGTAATAATTAACGACTTTAAAAAATGCTTATAATTGCTTATCGTTAATAGGTTATATTTATTTTTTAATTCTCGCAGGCTTTTTTTAGGTCCATTCTACTATATTTAGAGATTATAATATATTTTAAGTATTTTACCTTTTATATATAGCAATCACTTTTCTCGGCGTTATTGGACAGATTAACATTGTAATATTTAAAGAACTTGGTAAATATGTTTTATATGCTTTTTTTCGTTTGTAAATAAATTGAAATGTTATAAAGGTAATATATAACGAAAATGTCCAAGTATTCTCGTAATATATAGTTAATTATTTGCTGGGATGTTGTCGGTACGTTTATAAGTTTAAAAGGTATAATAAGGTTTTTGAAAAGTTCATATTTCATGTTAAAAGTTGTTTTTTATTCGGTAGCTAATTTAATTTATATTTGGTTATATTTCCTTTTAAATTTGAAGATATAAATCATTTTATTCCGTATAAGTAATCCTCTATTTTGGTAATTAACAATAATAGGGTTTTATTTTTAACAGTAATATTTTTAAATTATTTAAAATCGATAATAATTTACAACTTTTTTATTTCTTTTTAGTATGAAAAATATTAGGTATTTTGTTAGTAATTTAGCACGTTATATATAACCATTTTTTAACTTGTTTTCGAAAGAATCGCGTAATGCCTTTAATTTTATTTAGTTTAAGTTGAAAATGGGGTTAAGAATTATTATTTTAATTCTTTTATGAATTATTACGTAACTTTATTCGTTATAAGGTAACAGTTTTGTTTTAACTTCCATTTAAAATAATCGCGTATATTTGTAATATTTTGGTAAGATTTTAGTTATTTATTTCGGTAACTTTTTGAGGTTTAATAATCGATCGTTATTTCTTTACCGAAATTATATTTTGAGGTTTGTAATAATATACCGTATTTTTTTAGTATAAGCTTTATTTATTACGTATTTTATACCTTTAAATGGTAAGGATTTTATTGTGTTTTTATGCCTGTATTCGTTAGCTTTATTAATCGAATATTATGATTTTGCGTTATTTTACGTATCGGTAAAAAGTAAAGCGAGGTTGACTTGGCCAATGTTTTAATAGATAGCTGGATTATACTGCTTTCACTACAATAATCCGAAAATTATATTATAATTTTTTATTAACATGATGTCGAATTTAATAATTTATCTTTTTCTTTAACGAAAGTGTTAAGGTAATTAATTTTACGTTTCATTTATCCGTTATCGTAATTGAATCTTTAATTTTCGGCATTTTCGATCTTATAAAGCTTTTTTTTGTTTTGTTATATTAATTATAACCTATTTATTTTCTTAAATTTTTAGTAAACGTTTACTGGAATTATAAATACGTAACTCTTTTCTAGTAAAATTTTTAATTACTTTTTAATTTGACTTTTTTTTTGTTTAGTAATCGTAATAATCGTCATAATAAAAAGTGTTTTTTGTTAAGTAACTTTTTTTGAAAAGTTTTTAAATGCTATTAATTTGTCAATCTCCTTTTAAATCGTTATTTTTCGCAGGTATTAATATTACCTTTAATCCTTCGGATCGTCGTTTATTTAATTCTTAAAATTAAAACCTTGTTATTATATTTACATAATCTGTTATACGATATTTTCCTTATAGTCTTCGTACGTTTCGTATTAAGGTCGTTTATAGTTAACGGCGTAAAAGTTTCTGTATTAATTAAGCTTTTTTGAATTCAGATCTTCATTTTATTTTCGTTATTTTTTCGTTTAAGCGTTAAATATTGCCTAATTATTTTTCTTATCATCATTATAATTAAAAAGGTAAATTATACTTTTTCAATTTTTCCATCATTTATAGTTTTAAAGCTATTTTATAAAGATTAGCTTAATATAAATCGCCTTTTTAAATGCTATTTAAGATAGTTTTTTTTGATTTTCTTTAATTTTTGTCGTATCTTTAGTAAAGGGCTAAAATTATTTCGGCAGCAAATTATGTTAATTATTCTTTTTGTCACTGGTTTTTTTCCGATACTTGACTGTATAAGCTAAAGTTTATTATCGTAATTATTTTTAGCTTTTATATTATCGTTTAATATGTTCCTGTTTTCCGTAATTATAGCCGGTAATTAAATTCTTTTAAATTAAATAGTTTTGAACTTTAAAAGTTTCAAATATATTCCGTAGGAAGTCAAAAGTATATTAGGTTTTTTGTAATTGGCTTTAAAATAACCCGGTTTCTGAATATAATATCACTTCTTTTTTTGTTATCTTTCAAACTGTCGGTTATCGATTTTTACGGTTTCGATAATATACTTCTTAAGGTCTATAGTCCGGTTTTAATTAATTAATTCGTTTTTAACGTTCCCTTTTATTATTTTTTATAAAATATATCGATTATAGCATCGTTTTATCGCTTCGGTACCCGGTTTTAGCTGTTAAACTTTTAAATATTATAATCTGTTTAAATTTAACTTTTTTTATTATGATTAAAACTTTTTTAAGTTATACGTTGTATTTTATCAAGATTACTAGAATTATTTGGGAATTTATTTTCGAAATTAATATTATTTTCCAAAATTTTCTTAAAAAAATTTTTTTCCGATTTTTTAATATTTAAATAATTTCCTATAATAAATTCGAACTAATTTACGGCGTTTTGGAAAAGGTAGGCTGTTATTATAAAATTTCGATCTAGCGGGTTTTCGCATTTTAAGAATCGGAAATACGTTTTGATCTAGGGAAGAAATATTTAAATACTTCTTTTTTTATTATAAAGTTTGGGCTTTTTAACTTTAATTTTGGCAATTATTAAAATTAAGATCTTAATTGTAAATTAACATTTGAATTATTGAACCTTTTTACTAAATCCGGTAACTTTTGTTTAAAAATAATATTTGAAATATTGGTCGATATAATAATAATATTAAATATTACTTAAAGTTTACCCGTATTATTAAATAAAATTTTATAACATATAACGGGTATAAATTTAATTAATTATTAAACTTAATTATTCGGTTTATATTAATAATAATATCTTAAGTAATTTAAATAAGTAATTATTATTATAAGTTGGTATTATTTAAGTTAATTAAATAATAAGCGTATATATATTTATTTTAATTCGAAATACTTAAATTAGCTCGATCTATTTATAATGATCAAATTTCGTCAAGCCCGTTGAGCCACTTCCTTTATTCCACTAGCTCGACGTGCCAAGCCCCATATTCTTTATTGAACTCCGGCGAGCCGGTTACGTAAGTCAAGGCCCTTCATCGAAGATGTCCACATATCCTCCCACCGTCTGGTAATAAGCCAAGTCGTTTGGTGATAACAATAAGTTTAAGCCAAATTTTTCTAAGTAAGCTAAATATACACAAAAGTATAATAAGATATAATTTCTCCAATAAATATTACGTTTAATATTTTCAAACATAATAATTAATTAATAAATTTTACGGTTAAGCTAAATTATACATTATAGTTTTATAGTGTTATAAACCCTAGTTTTAAGACCTACTATTAAGCCCTCGTAATTACGCAATTTCTCAACTAATATCGGCTTAGGAGGCTTATATGCATGGTTGTCGATAGGTTTCGACCCTAATAAATATCATGCTCGCTGAATTTTAAGATTCGATTATTAATTATATATTATTTTAATTTTAATTTTTAAAACGTTATGTAATCTATATCAATATCGATTTTATATATATATATAAAATATAATAATAATAAAATAATAAAATATATAACTCCATATTAAAGTTTTTGAGCAATTACATATATAAAATTAAGCTTTATAAAACTGTGGTATTAATTTTTCTTAACCGTATAAATCATTAATTAATTATTATATTCGAAGATATTTAAGATAGTATTTATTATATAAATTATATCGAGTAATAATTTCTGTATTTTTAGCTTAGCCTAAAAAATAAAACTTGAACCGATTTCGCCTTGTATATAACTTTACATATTAACTAAAGAGAACTTTAAAGTTGTATATTAGAGTTTAAAAATTTAATATTTATAATAAGGTGTAAGAAAAGTGGTATAAAAATAAAGTCTTTAATTTAGTTTTTATTTTTAAGTATATATAACATAATACAAGTAATTTCTTTTATAAACATCTCGCTTTATAATTTTCTTTCTTTTATATATTTTATTAGAAAGCATAAAGTTAAATTTCTAGTTTTTTTCGCCTTTGTAATAGTAATTTTCAAAGTTATATAAAATATTATTATATATAAAGAACATTATTTATGTTGTTTTTGTTAAACTAATTTAAATTTTTAAATAGTTTAACTACGGATTATATATATTTCGCTTAGTTGATGAACTTTTTATATATAAACTACGTTACGTACTTTCTAGCTTATTAATATACCCCTTAATATCTTAAACTATTTACGGCGTTAATCGTTATACTTTATTATTTTTTTAATACTATAACTTTTTTCTTTTTCCATAATTTTATAGTTTTAATCTTTTCATTTTTTAACAAATATTACTTTAAAATTTTTTTAATAGCTTTAAAAATTTTAAAATATTCGTTAATTCAAATTATATTTTGAAAGGTATAAAAGTATTTAATAATATAATTTTTCTTTTTAAAAGAAATAAAAATGTTTAAACAAAAACAAATAAGATAATAACTTTCGCTGTTAATTTCGAAGCTTTATTTAATTTATCGCTTTAAAAATTTGCGTTATCCTGTTTTTATTCTTTTTAATTCTTGTCGAAATTATAAACGGTTTTCGCAATTCAAAATAACTGGCTAGATTATCACTTATAATTCTCCACTCTTCATAGTTTTAAAAGCTAAATTTCGGCATTTTATTTTTTCGTTTTATAATTTCGTTATTAATTAATTCAAAATTATTATTTTTTTTGTTATACATTTTTATATTCTAATAACTTCGTAGTCGGGACCTGGATGTCTGTTTCTCCCGCTTGCTGCTAGACTTGGGCAGCCTACAGCTTGCGAGAGAGAGTTGGTTCGAATCCAGCTTAGGATAACGTGCTTTGGGCTGCCAATCCACTGCACGGACCAGCGGAAGTAGCTAGCTTATTAGCCCCTGTCGTGGCGGCGCCAATTGGAACGGTTAGGGACGTTTGAACCAATCAAATTATCGTGTACGTAATCAGCTTGTTTGTTATCGTGTCTCGACCACTCCAATTAGGTTTTTTTATCCGGCCCGTCTTAAATGGATACGGTTTTTCGGAGTGCTCCCGGTCGCGTTATATTACTAGACGTGTTTGTAAATAGTGAACCGGCGTTAGCTTATATATATATATAGGTGCTTAATACCACTTAATTTTATATATTGTTAAGAAAAATAAAGTAGCATCACTCTTTTCAAAATAAATCGATTTCGAAGTATAAAATTTAAATTAATCCTTTTAAATAAAGTGTTTCTAATTTAATAATAAAATCGATAATTTCGATTAAGTCGGTAATTTTGTACAATGTAGCTATTATAAATTAAATAATAGGTTTAATTTTAAAATTTACCGCGCAAAGCTTAATATTTTTATATTTATATTATTTAACACTGCCAAACTATAAATTTAGCGAGCATAAGGTTTATTAATGTCGAAGCCTATCGGCAGCAACGTATCAGTCGGCTTTAAAACAAGGCTTTATAAAAATAACGTATTAATTTTTTCAAGTTTTAAAAATATAATTAGTTATTCTATCGAAAAATATTAAGTATAATATTTATCGTTTAAATTATATCGTATAATAATTCTTTATATTTTTAGCTTAATCTGAACAAAAAATCTAAAACTTATTCGAGCTTATATAAATTATTTAATATTTGTATAATTATCATTATTATAAATACGAATGTTATATATTTAAAGTAACAGTATATTTTGTAAAGAATTATAAGAAATTGTAGAAAAGATAGAAATTATAATTTTTAATATTTTAATTAATCTTTAATATTTTAGCCCCAAATCTGGCTAAAGTTCGTAATAATATTAATCTTTTAAACGTACTTCACGTTAATCGTTAAAGCTTGTCTTATAGGTTTGTTTTTAAGATTTATTTTTAAGGCTTATCGCATGTAAGGTCGAATAAGTTTAAACCTTAGTTTCCAAGTTGAGACAGATATAGAAACTTATTATACGATGTAATTTGTACGATATATATTATATCCTGTGTTTTTTAATACGATAACTGCTTATTTGTTTTTATTATTAAAATAAATTAATACCTTAATTTTATAAAGCTGTATTTAAAGCCGACTAATACGTAGTTGCTAATAAGGATTACCGTAAAACGCTTAACATTATTTAAATTATATTAATTTTACCGCATTAATTAACCGTTATAAGCTTTATTACAATCAAAGTTTATTAATAATTGCGTATTAATTAACTTTAATATGAACCTTTATAAAGCTAATATATGTTCTAATGGCTCAGCGGTTAAGAACCTAGATATCTCGTTTTCCTTGCTGGAGGCTTGGCGACCCTGCAGCCTACAAGAGACAGCTGGTTCGAATCCAGCTTGGGACAACGTGCTTTGGGTGGCGCCAAGCCCACTGCATAGACCATTTGGAGCTTCGGCTTTTGTTATGCATATGGCGACAACAGGAGTGGTTAGGGGCGTTGGAGCTACCTAAGGGGCTAAAGAGCTCTGGAACCAATCAAAAAATATCGTATATGTAAATCGTTTATTTGTTACCATGGTTCATGACCCCTATGAGGTTTTTCACCCGGCCCGCTTATAGGTACGGTTTTTAGAGGTGCTTTCCGGTTGCGTCGTATTACTAGACGTGTATGTATATATTGTGTAACTTCGTGTCGGCGTCAGCTTATATATAGCTAGATACTTAATAGCACTGACCTTACGTAGAGTTAATATATATATATATATCCTTATTAAAAACAAATATATTTTTCCGAATTTAACTTACATTAAAAAAATAAGGTTAAACATATCGACTTTATATATTAAGAAATTAATTATTTCTTAAAATAATATATCTTTATATATTATATAAGCATTGACCCTGCCGAACCAGTCAGCGGGCATAAGGTTTACCAACGTCGAAGCTTATCGGCAACCACGCATGTGAGCCTCCCAAGCCGATATTAATCGAAAAATTGCGTGCTTACGGGGGCCCAATAATTAGCTTTAAAATAAGGCTAGAACCTATTCGACCTTGCATAAAGCCTTACTTTAAAACCAAATACGTAGTTGCTAATAAGCTTCGACCTTAATAAACTTTATAATCACTGACTCCACGATTCGGCAGGGTAAAACAATATTTATATATTATAACTTATTTTTTTTAAAATAACGTTAACCTTACTTAAATATCTTATTTTTAAATTATCTCACTATATACTTAATACAATTATATTAAAATTTAAAAAGACCTTTTTTAAAAATTATATAAATAATAATAAATTTGTTTCGATTTGAAAAATAATTATTATACTCTATATATCTTCTTTTAAAAACACGCAACTTTATAAAAAACAAGAACCTAATAAATTAGTACTTAGGGGTTTATATGTATTAAATCTATTCCTTTTACAGGCTGTTTTATTTTAAAATAATTTTAAAGTATTTTATTACGTTTTTATATCTCCCTATTTCTATTAAAATTTAACCGGTTTTCGTTATTCGAAATAATCGGGTAAATTATCCTGCGTAATTCTTTATACGTTATTTCCATTTTTGATTTTCCAAATTTTAAATTCGTTATTTTCCATTTTTAGTTTGTGTTAATAGTTCGTTTAAAACCATTGCCTTATTCGTTATAATCTTTCATAAAATTCGATTATCGGCCTTTTTATAAAGCAAATCGTAATGAAAAATTAAAAAATTAAGTTATAATTGCTTAATAACTTTTTTAAAATGATAATAAAATATATAATATCAAAACGTGCAGAAATGTTATAAAGTTTTATATCGTAAATATGATAATTTTTATAACAACTTTACGTTATAATGGCTTAGTGGTCACGAGCCTGGGTGTCGTTTTAATTGCCGCAGGCCTGGGCAACCGATTACGTACGAAAGACATTTTGGTTCGAATCTAGCTTAGGACAACGTGCTTTGGTAACGCTAACCCATTACAGGGACCAGCGGTCCTAGCGTATCGGCGCTAGTTTAAAAAGTTTAAGAACGTTTAAAACCAATTCATTAATTATTGTCTACTTTTATTTATTTATTACCGTATTTACAGCTTTTATTAGTTTTTTATCCGGCCCGCCTATAAGTACGGTTTTTCGAAGGTGCTTTTCAGTCGCGTCGTATTATTAACGTGCATGTATACGGTGGTCTAGATGAGCATATAGCTAGTATATCTTAAATAGCATATAATCTTGCGTAAGAACATTACGGTTATGAATTACCGATATTATATTCGAAATTATAAAATATAGTATTTTAAACAATTCGGAAAACCGTAAAAACAATTAAGCTATAAAACTTGTAAAAGTTCAAAAAATAAAAACATTTTATGAAAAGTTTTAATTTTTTTTTTTTTTTTTTTTTTTTTTTACCTTTAAAGTTTGCTTTCAAAGTTTAATTATAAGTTTTACGGCGTAAAACTTAATATGTCATAAATTATACTATTTACTGTTATCGAGTTAACAACGAGTATAAGCTTTTTAAATGTTAAAGCTTGCTAATAACTACATATATAAATAATGTTGTATAAAACAAAAATAAATAATTTATTTCAACCGTAAATATAATGACCGAATCATTTAAAGCGAAATTTCGAATATTATATTTATCGAATAAATTACACCTTTTAATCAATTCTTATCTGTTTTTAATATTTAAAAAGTATTATTTAAATCTTGATCAGGTTTATATATTTCATTTATATGTCTCTGAATTTATTACCGTTATGGAACAAATTTCTAATACATATTTAAAACCTTATCTTAATTAATTATACTATTTACGAAAAAATGTTACCTAATATACTTAACGAATTGTTGCCAACGACTTAAAATGCTAACATCTTAATACTAATTAAATATAATATAACTTACTTTATTCCTGTATAAAATTTAGCGCCAAATTGGAATTTATATCGTATAAATTAAAATAATTGAAAGATATACCGTATTATATATTAATTATAACATATAAAATAAAATAAAGTTTATTTAACTCTTATTAATAAACTTAAATAAAATATATTGAAAATTTAATAATGCAAAGTCGAATAGGTTCAAGGTTTTTCTCCAGGCTAAACTAAACATTCAGAAACCGTTATACAGTATAATTTGTACGATGCATACTATACTTAGTATCGTCGAATACGATAACTACTTAATAGTTTTTACGGCTAGAATCGATTACTACGTTAATGTTAAAATTTAATAATGATTTAACTATTTTCGTAAATATATTTAAAAAATTACTTTAAAAATTTGAATCTTTTTATTTGATTCATTTTAAATTATCTCAGGATTGAAAACTTGGTATAAATTTTTACTTTTAAAAAAAATTATCTTTTCTATATTTATTATCCTATTTAACTACCTAAATATTAACACTTTTTAATATATATCATTATAAAATTGTTTATAAATAAAAAGAAATACCCAATAATAAATAAAATAAATAAAATTCGTAAAAGATAAAAGAAAATCTTGTATCTTTTAACACATTAATGAAATTCCTTTATGTAACTAAAATAGTTGCCTTAACATCTCTAGCAGCTCCTCTAAGAGAAATAATTTATAAGCATAAAAATAACTTAAAAAGGTTTTTATATTATTTTATAAACCGAGTTTATAAGTACGAAAACATTTTTAACGTTATATTCCTTAAACTCTACATTTAAATTTAATAGCAATAATAATTAACCTGCGAAATAACGTTTTATGAATATTATATATATGTATAGTATTATAGGTTTTTAAATAATTAATAAATATATGTATGATAATAAATTTTTCGTTTTTACACTGGATTTCAATTCTTAATTATAACTATATAGTTATATATACCTTTTAATTTATTTTACTTATTTAAAGAATGAATTAATTATAGTTTAAATTATACTCTTTTGTAACTTTTTAATAAACCTGTTTAAACTTTCTATTTATTATCGTTAAAAAGGGCGTTTTTAATTTGTTTTCATCTTAATAGCGACAATGGTAAATATTACTTATATATACCCGGTCGTATAACATAAATATTTATATATTATAATAAAGGGCTTTTAATAAAAATAATATACAATTTATATTTTCATTTTTATTAAGTTTTCGTATCTTCCGGATCTATTATTACGTATATTTATAAAATAAAATAATTAATTCATATTAAATAAAGCTTGTTAAACTTTTTAACCAGCATTAATAATTATTTTAGCTTTTAAGCAATGTAAAAAATATCTTTAATTTTTAAAAAAACCTCTATTTTCTATTAGTAATGTTAAATAAAGTCTATATAAAGAACTTCTACGTATTTCTCTTTTTTTCGAAGTTATAATAATTATAATAACTATTTAAAACAAGATTAAGAACCTTAAAAAATTATAGAAACAGATTCTTTGAATATAACGAATATATAACAATACTTAACTTAATATAAACCATTTTATTCTTTTCTCATTCCGTACATTTCTTAAGATATTTATACCACTTCAAAACTAATCCTTTTATTTATCCGGCAAATATATTATTTCGTTTATATATTTGTTTTCTTTTTTAAATTTTTAAGATCACTATTAACGTAAATAAATGTTTCTACTTATTGAAAAAACGTTCTAATATTAGTTAAAAGAATAATGTTTTCGTTAAAATATATAGTTTAATAAGAATAATTTTACTTGGTTATAGATTTCAAAACTTATAAAGATTTGTTAATTAAGAACCGACGATAAGCCTAATTTATATATTTAACTTTAACTTTTAATATATTTGTTTTTTTTCTTTAATAATTGGTATAACGTAAATTATATAGCTTTAAACCAGTAAATAATCTTTTAGAACATTAAATATTATACTTTTATTTATATTTAAAATAAGTTAAATTTTGTCAACAACCACGCATCCAAAGTGAGACTTTATAGAACTAAGGTATTAATCCACCCTTACCGTAAAAACCACTAATTAATTATCGTATTCGAAGATATTAGGTATAATATTTATTGTATAAATTAGATCCTATAATGATTTTCGGTGTATTTGGTTCAGGTTGGAAAATAAGGCTTGAACCTATTCGAACTTACGTATCGTTATTTAGACGTAATAATTTTTTAGTTTATAAATTAACAGTTCGTTTATAAATGTAAAAGATTATATGAAACATTACTAAATTCATGCTGTTGATAATAAATCAATAATTTTATTTGTTCATATACGGCATTATAATACAACGTTATATTACCAATATAATTCTAAGTATTAAAAGTCTCGTATTAAAATATAATATCGTTTTATTATATTTAATTATGGAACGTAATATATTTCAATTTAAATTATACAATTAAATAAACTTAATAGATCTATTTTAACGTTATTTAGTAACCGTTTTATATCTTTATTTAACGTATAATAATTATTGTAAATGCTTAATCGTTTTAATATGTTAATTTTATCCGCTAATATAGCCGAAAGTAATCAAAACTAGCTTAATAAACGGCTTAAATAATTACCGTAAACTTTAAAAATTATCTTAATTATAATAATTCAAATTATAAAAAACGATTACGTAAAAACGTTTAGATCGTTATTATTACGAGGCCGTTTCTTTTTTAACCTTACTTTATATAACGGATATTTTTTTCTTAAATATAGAATTATTTAATTTATAATTTAAATTAAATAAAAAAAATCGTTTTTATAAATCCTTAATTTTTATATAAAATAATATAAATTATATTAATATTAAAAACTAAATCTATCGGCGGACTGCGGAGTTTGGGCCCTTTTACGAAAGTTATAAATTTATTATGTAATATATGATAATATTTGCATATAACAAAATTTTAATTTATAAAATTATGAATTTATGTTAACGTTTACATATTATTAACTTATCCCTTCTTAAATTTTTTTATAATACGTTAATTAAACGGTAAATTTAAATAGTTAAAACGAATAATCGGTTCATATTATCGCAAAAATTCTAGTTACGAATAAGGTTTTCGAATTTTATATCCGTTCGTTAGGTCCTTTAAAATGTTAACGTACGTATACGTATATCTTACTTTTTTAAAATCGCGCGGTAAAATTTAAAAAGAATTCGGATTTATTATATTTAAAAAGAATAACGTAACGTATTCGTACTTTAATTAATAAACTTTTTCGAATACAAAACTAATAAAAAAGTTTTAATAAGGATTAAACTTATATTAATAATAAGTTAAACCGTAAGGAATTATATAAATATATATATAATTAAAAATAACGTTAAATTATTAGGTTAATACGGATTTTCATTTTTTCTGAAAAGCAGAGACGGAAAAAGAAGCCCATTTTCTAAAATTAATAGTTAGGCCTCACTAGTTCGTTCCGAGAATTTGGGATTTGATTAGTTAAATTTTTAGCGTTGTGAAGCGGTACTGAAGTAACTTTCAAAAAGAGCCAGCAAGGCCTAAGCTAGCTGAGGTAACAAATATCGATGAATACGACGAAACTGCATACCAGCTGGGCGTTTTTACAGGCTAGAACGAAACGGCTTAAACAGACGCTAGCCTTTTCGGAATTGTTTATAGTAATGATATTATTGCCTAGCTACAAAAGCGTTATAAAATAGAAATTCTAAAAACTTATAGCTCGACTTAATTATATTATATAATCAATATAGGTATTAAAAAACTAATAATCGGAATAAAAGATTTTAAATTAGCTTTTTAATTAAAATATATTAATAAGTAAAATTTTGTAAAATATGTTTAAAACCAAACCATCGATTAGCTTTTATTACTAACCAGAATTTATTAAAATAAACTTAATTTAAATTAAATTACTTATATATTAGTTTTTAAGCAAGTTATTTATTATTTTAATAACAATATTTATAGTTTATTATTATTGTTTTATTAAATAATAGAATTACTAAATAACTAATGTAAAACTCTTTTATAATATAGATATAACGTATTTATATTATAATAGTTCAGGCGTCGTAAACTTAAATGTCACACTTTAGTTGTAAAAGGCCTAGGCAACTTATAACGTACGAAAAACAGCTAGTTCGAATGGAGCTTAAAATAACGGGACTTTAAAAAAAGCCCAGCTTATTATACGAACAATTTTAAAACTTTTAGCTGTTATAACTTATCACATAATAATTAAAATAAATAAAGCGCTTTAAATTAATTAAGCTATCAGATCTATTAATTAATTTAATATCGTATTTCGATACTGTAATTAAGTTTTTCATCCGGCCTGTTTATAAATAGGGTTGTTCGAAATATTTCTAATTACCGTATATTAAACGTCTATATATATATTAGAAACTTGAAGGTCTATAATTCAATGTTTTATTAATACTAGTCTGTTTTATATAACGTATTTATTATATATTTATGCAAAATCGACAAATATAAGCTTTAGTTTTCAGTTTAAGTAAAATATACAGAAAGTTATCATATGATATAGTTCGTATACAGAATCTTATGTGTAGTGCTTCAAATACGATGATTATTTTTAGTTTTATAAACTCTGACTTTAAAATTAAATAATACGTAAATCCGGAGAAGCTTCGACTTTAATCAATTTTATGCCTGCTAGCTTTACGGTTCGACAAGATTAAGATAATTTAAAACATATTAAAATTTATATAGAAAACGTTTCAGAGAGAAATTTTAAGGTAAATCCTAAATGTAAACCTGAAAGGTAAACCTTCAACGCAAATCTTAAGGGTAAATCTTAATTCCGTATAAAAGATAAATATTTTTTCGAAACTTTATTAATTTAACGACTTTGTCGTTTTTATAGCTTTGCGAATTATATAATCTAACACCTTACGTAATTTCGCATATTCGATATCGGTATTTCGTGTAAAAATTTTATATGTATTATTTTATTTACGCTACATAATTTAATAAATTACTAGACGTCTTGAAATCATTAGTACAAGTACCGGTTTAAAATTTCTGGTTGAAAAAATTCGATTTTAGATTTTAATCTTCGAGTACGGTTAAAAAATAAATTCAATGTTAAAAGAATTAACAATGAAAAATAAAATAATTATAAAGAAATTATAAACGAAACTTAAAAGAGATGAATATAAATATGAAAATCGAAAGGTTTACAGGTTAAAACGCTATGAGTTAGCAAATTATAGGCTATTATTTGCCCGGCTGTTTTTAATTCCGAAAACCGTTTAGAATTTCGATAAAAATCGACGTAATAAACGTGGCAAAAGGGGTGAGTTTAGTAAAGGTTAGGAAAAAAAGTAATAATTTATCATTTTCTTCAATTTCTTTTACATTGTTACGGTTTTCAATAAAATTATAGTATATTTATAACCTATATAAAATTGCTTTTTAAGATTTGTAACGTATATTTAAGAAGGCATATTAAATAATAGTTACAATACTAATTAATTCATGAATTTATCCGTGTTACGACAAATAAGTTTATATAAGTTTCATTTTTACAAATATAAAATATGAAAACCTTCACTTTAAAAAAGACGTAATTATATAAATAAAACTTGATATAATGCTAAGTTATTGCCTTGATTCTAAGGTTTATTATATTTCCTTAACATACATTTCACTTTTAAACGACTTTACACTTCCTTGTATCGTTTTTATTGACGTCTATTTTTATGGAAATTCTAGACGGTTTTCGGAGTCCGGAATAATCGAGTAAATTATCGCTCATAACTTTTTATATATTGTTTTAAAATCTGAGTATTGAAATTATTAAGCTAGGTATTGTTTTTCATTTTTCTCTTTTGTATATTTTCCTTATAATTATTCTATTTTCCGCTCTTTACTTTTTAAAAAAGTCAATTACTGCTATTTGTGTAAATTAAATCGTAGCAGGAAAAAAGCCCGAAATCAATTTGATTAAAAGAAATCTCTTAAATCGATAATCATGTCGATAATCTTGATTCCTCAGACAATTAGAAAGAACTATATGCGGTTAATAAGATAGGTTTTGTAAAAACCTTATACTTACCGATTACCGATATTATATATTCGAAATTACGCGGTATATTGTTTTAAGTTACTTAAGAAGTTATAACAACGATGGAAATTAATTTTTTTAGTTTTTTCAAGCTAATATTTACTATTCTTAACCGTACCAGTAAAATGGGGTTTAAAAGATGCCGATTTTTTATGGGTAATTAAGGTTTACTGTTAGGGTTCATGTTTGAAATTTATCGTATAAAGCTTAATATTTTAGAAAGTTATATTATTTAACTTTGCCGGATAATAAAGTTAGCAGGTATAAATTTATTATAGTCGAAACCTATTATTACTTCCGTACTTGGCTTATAAATAACGCTTTATAAAAATAAAGTACATTATTTAGTTTAATTATAAAAAATACTGCTTAATTATCGTTTTCGAAAATATAAATATACTATTTATTCTACAATTTATATCCTGTAATGCTTTTATATATATTTTAGTTTAAAGTAGGAAATAAGATTTAAATTTCGATAAATTTAATAAAATTTAATAATCTGGCTTTTTTTTAAAAAAAACCTGCAAGAGTAAGCCCTAAAATATACACTAGATTATATATGTATAATAAAAGGAGTATATAATATTTATATAGTAATTCCTTATTTTTTTAAAAAGAAAACGTAACAATATAAATAAAATTAAATGGAATACTAGATTGGTAATTTGGATTCTAGACCTTATTATACGTATTATTTTTAAAAAATACTTTATTTTACTCTTATCTACGTCGATTTTTATCGAAACTTTGGACGTTTTTCGTAATCCGAAATAGCCGGCAAACTATCGCTTATAGTACTCCAGCTTATATCGTTCTGAAATTTAAACTTTAAAATTTTTAAACTTGTTATTTTTTATTAATAATTCCTTTATAATCTTTATATTTACCACTAGATCTTTATATAATAATCTATTAGACCTTTTTTCCTGTAATATATTATATACGAATATTAAAAACTAAAATAAATCATTTTAAAAAACATTTTCTATAGCGATAATCGTATCGATAATTTTAGTTTTTCAGGTACATTTGTACAAACTATATGCTCCGTAAGTCTGGCAAGGGCCCGAAAAGTTGTCATGTCTTTATATTCAGTTAAGCTTTATCGTTAATTTTTGCATGAAGTTTACCTCTAAGGTTTATTCTTATTATTTATCGTATAAAGCTTAATATCTTTTGACTTACGTTATTTAACTATGCCGAAGCGTGAAGGTAATAGCTATACGATTTATTAAGGTCGAAGCTTATAAACAATTAAATATATAAGTTTTTAAGCCGACATTAGTAGAATGATTACGTACTTGTAAAGGCCCAGTATTCAGCTTTAAAGTAACGCTTTAAAATATTAAAATATAAAATTTACTATAATAGTAAAATCTTTTTTTAAATTATATTCGAAAATATTTTTTATAGTATTGATCCTACAAATTATCTTGAATAGTAACTTTTTACAGATTTGGCTTAGCTTCGAAACTAATGCTTAAATTTAAATCGGCCTTATATTTTAATGTTTTATTTAAAGAGGGTATTCTATTTTTAGTATATTTATTTCTAGTTTATTATATCTTTAATCATTCGGTTTTTACGTTTCTTACTTTTATTAAAAATTTAAAAATATTTCATTATATTATAATAGATACAAGATCAATTTAGGGTCAAGCTTTATTTTCTAAGCTAAGCTAAATATAGACCAAATTCATATATAATATATTTTATACGATAAATACTATACTGTATGTTTTAGGATACGATTACTAATTAGTAGTTTTTACGTATAAGATAAAATTTATATTTTACTCTCTTAAAATCTTGTTTTATCTACGTAATTACTAATAAGCGTCGGCCTTAATAAACTTCATACCCGCTGGCTGATGCGGCAGGATTAAATGATACATTTCAAAAAAACTTAAGTTTTAGGCGGTAAACATTGAGAATAAATCTTAAAAGCAATCCTTAAAGGCAAACCTTAACGGTTAACCTTAATTACGTATAAAGAGCTGGCATTTTTCCAAGACCTCGCTAATTATAAAGCTTAATCGTTCTTATATAGTAAACAATTTCCATAAAATTACTGAACAAGCTAAAACTATCACTATTACTGCGGATTTAAAAAAATCCTTTATAAACAAATCGATGTCGGGTTTTAATCCCCGAATCCGGTTTAATTCGCGACGAATATAATAATTTTAAACATATTGTCATCGAAACTGGAAAAAGATAGAAATATATTGTAAAATGCCGAAATTTAAATTTTAAAAAGATATAAAAACGATTACCAGCAATAGTTTACTCCGCTGCTTTGGAATGCGAAAACATTCTAGAATTTCGATACAAATCGACTTAAATAGGAAGAGGATAAAGTAATTATACAAAGCTAAGAATAATAATGTTTAAAAATTTAAAAAAGAAATTAAGATTATATTTAATTTTTTCTGCGGTTATATATTCTTCAATAACAATATTTTAATGTATACGTATTAAAGTATTAAGTATCGCTCAAATTCCTGTTTAATTAATCATTACAGAAATTTATTATTAAAAACAGTAATATCTATAATTTTAGCTCGTCCGGTAATGTTATAGAAGTTATATACTATTAATAAGATGGTTTTTATAGAAATCCTACGGTTACGGATAACCGGTATCGCGTATTCGGAATTACTTAACATGCTGTTCCAAGTAACATGAAAAGCCGTAAAAGCGATCCAAACTGGTACAATCTCGGAAAGATATATTTACTAGTTAAATCTAAACAATTTGCGATATAACTTGTATGGAAAAAAGTTAACGTTTTATTCTCGCAACTTTAGCCTTAATTTTATTCGTATAAATATTAATATTATTAAATATTACATTACAAAGCGTTTAATTATAAAGCCTTGATTATTATTCGGTTGGTCTTTTTTTTAATATCTATTTTTTTAATTCATTATAAATATGCAGTTTTATTGATTTTATATGGGAAATGGCCGCGCGTTGAGAAGGTGAAGTGTTAATGGAGTGGTCGCCATATAAAAGTTCATGCCGTGCACTGGCCCTGCTGCCATTACCCATGTAACTAAGTTAAAGTCAGAGCAATTAATAGGTAGATATAATACTTGCTATATATAGTTTAACATATCCTTTTAAAATCTTCGGCAGATACCTGTAACTTAGTATAAAAAAGAACCTTAGTGTTCTTTTCTGCTAGTCTTTATTATATAGCGCAAGTTTTTAACAAGTTCGTATTTATGCCTAATATAGCTATATCTAGGAATACAGTTTTAATGTATAAAATAAAATTATTACGAAGCATAGTGTATAAAAATAATAAGTTATTTTTTTTCATCTTTTTATGTCTTTTATTTAAAAAGTATGCTTTAAATCCTTTTACTTTTATATAACGTATATAATTTATTTTATTACCTTATAAAGAACTTGTTTTAGAACTTAATAATATTTTATTTAACATATTTACTAATTTGACGAATATTTAAGTTATTATTAGATTTTTAATTAAGTTAAAACTTACGAATTAAGCTTAAATTATCGACATTCGATAAAGTTAAGATAACGTTAATTCGGTAAAAGAATTTATAAGGAGCTTAAAAACCCAACATTTTTAAATTTTATCGCTTTTTAAAAAAAGTCGACAGAAAGTTAAACTGTGTAAAAGATATATATAAATACTTTTTAATTATTCGTTTAATAATAGAACGAAGCTTTAATAACTATATCAGTTTAATATATAAATAAATATACTAATAAATATAGTAGTACTCAAAGTAGATTACGGATAAATTATATATTAATATTATTTAATTTTTTATATAACGTCGATCTACATTTAAGCTCTATTTTCCAGGCTGAGGTAAATAAATAAAAAATTATTATACGATATAATTTGCAAGATAAATACTAGGCCTAATATTTTCGAACATAATAACTGATTAATAGTTTTCACGATTTAGATAGATTCTATACCTCGGTCCTATAGAGCTCAGTTAAGAGTTGGAATCAAGGTACGAATTTATGATTTCATTTAATTTTCTACAAGGTTAGGTCTTTCTTCAGAATTCAAAATTCTTATATATTAATTTATTAATAAAGCTACATATTATATTGATTTTATTTTCTTGTTTCGTTACTGTTTTAAATAAGAAAAATTATAAAAAACTCTAAATAATTTGTAATAATTAAATAATTAATGAATATTAAAATTAAAATAGTTTTTTGTATAAAGTTGAATATGTTGAAATTTTGTGTTCGACGTTAAACTATATACATATAAATTATTATTTTTAATAAAAATATATGAAAATCAGAACCGCTTTTATTAACCTTTATAATTGAATAATTATTTATAAAATATCCTTTTTATATTCTTAATATTAAAAAAGTTATGAAAACTTTTATATTACATATAAAATGTATAATAAACCGTTTTAATAAATGTAATAAAATAACTAAAACATAGTACGTAATTATTATATTTTTTTAAATATTCTTATTTTCTGAAGAGCTCAAAGTTAATAATAATACAAAAGATCGGTTATTTTTTCGAATTTCATTCCAATTCTCAAGCGTTGTTAAAAATATACTGATTTTGACGATTTTGTATGGGAAATCGCCGGCGCGTTAAGGGGGTGAAGCGTTGATGGGGTGGTCGCTTTAGTTCGTACATCTTTTGCCGAAACTTTTTTTTTTAAAAAAAAGAAAGAAAAAGCTGCATCACTAATTTTACATTGTAAATAATTGCTTAAAGCGATATCTGCGAAATTATCTTCAAAGACCAGCCTACCTACCTTTTAACCCAGTATTAAATTGACCTATCTCGCTGCCTTTCCACCTACCTACTCTACCTGCTAACGTACTTGCTAACCTATCAGCTCTTTAACCACCTACCTCCGTACTAACTACCGTATTTATTTCCGTAATCTAGGACAGAGACCATTCCCTACTTCAGTAAGGACCTAGGTAGTCTACCTAAGGTTGGTGGACAGTGGACGAGACCGTCAGTCACTACGTATAGGCTAGTCTCTAAGATTGCTCCACTTCCTATACGAAATGGGTTAAAATTGGAGCAATTGATATAGGGATAAGGTGTTTACTAACAGTGGTTTAGCGAGTCCTCCCGGTATATGGGTGGACATCCTCCCAAAATCTGCGGTCATGAATTGGTATTGATGATGGTGGTCTGGGTCTTACACTACATTCATCCTTTCCAAATACGGTGCAGTTTAAATACCAAGTATTTTTTTTCAGCTCAAAAAGACAAAGGAGACTATGTTTCCAACATGTACTCTTGCCTAACGGATTAATGTGCTAGATATCAAAAGGATATGCACTCCACTTCTAACATGGTTTAGAAGTACCTAGGTAGTGCCATTAACTTGAGAGCCGAGCAAGAAGATCTACAAAATATACCACCTAAGACAACCCCTCCACCAACAGGCCACTCCATCAACGGGCCACCCTATATCCGCGGAGCGCGTTAATTCATTTGGTATTTCATTCCTGGTAAAATGAGTCTTAATACGCCGTACAAAATTAAAATAATTATTTTTATCAGAATTTACGCCTTTGAACGATATATAATTTTCTCTAAATTCCTTCCAGAGTAAAATATTAATAGAATTAAACGTAAAACATTTTTAAGTTTAATTGTAATGAGTTACTAGGCTAATGAATAAGATATAATATGCCGTATCGAAAATATGCCGACCAAAAAAAAATTTAACAAAATTTATTAAACTTGATTACGAATTTAAAAAGAAATTTTAATTTATTACGTTACCGTTAAAAGGGTATTCAAATTATACGTTATCTTATTCCAATTTCGCTTATACTTATAACCTTTTTAATTAATAACGATAATTACGAACGCTTAAAAAAACGTTAAATAGCTTAAATTTTATATCGCTACTTTAAAATTACAACTTCTAAAAATTTAACGATCAGTTATAAACATTACCATAACACTTTCCCGGCTTTTAGTAAGGTTTTATTCGATTATTTTACTTTATCGAAAGTTAAATTATTAAATAAGGAAACCGATAGAACGTAAACAAAATGCGAAGAATAAAACAATTAAAAAAATGTTTCTGTTCTTACAAAAGGTTTTAAAAATGAAATTATTATAATTATATATCTTAAATTTACCGACGTTCATTATTAATATTAGCAGTACTTAACGGTATAAATATATAATAATAATAATTTCCGAATTTAAAAATAAAGTATGTAAAACTTAATATTTTATTATTTACAAAAAAGTTAAATAAATCTCGAAACCGGATTAAAATAATTTCGTAGATTCCTAATTTAAATAAATAAAAATCTTTAATTATCGGCGGCTATAATAACTATACTAGCGAAAGCTTTTATATTAATATGCTTTCAAAACAAGATTTATATAATGTCTTTTCATATTTACGCTTCTAATATTGTTTAACCTTTTATTATAAGTATATTTATTATTAGAAAATAAACATTTCGTATTTAATTTTGCAAACACTAATATAAGCAGCTTTTCGAACTTATAAATAAAACTTATTTTCTTTATACGTTTCTGGAAATATAATAAGATGTTATAAAGATTTAAGAATATATTATAAAAGTTTGGAAACAATACACTAATATTATATTAATATAGCGAAGGTATTAAAATGCTAATCCGTTAAGCAAAACAAGAAAATAATTAATATATTTATTCTAAAAATAATTTATAGACCGTTTTATTGTAACCTTTTTTTATTAAGCGATTACTTTAAATATTAAAATATTTAAATTATGTGGAAGTTTTATCCGAATTTAAAAGCTTTTAATGAAAATTAATCTAATGTTCGGAATATTTATTATACGCTTTTTATTTCGTAAATTGGTAAAAACGTTTGGTAATAAAGCGAAGATTATTTTTCTGCCAAAGTTTATAAGAATTAATTAATTATAAACTTTTAAAAAAACCAAATTTTAAAGACGTAGGAAAAAAATAATTCGCATTAACAAAAATTCGTAAAAAAATATTGGTTAAAAACATAAAGATAAAGATGAAGGCTTTTCCGGAAAACGATTTTATTATTATCAGATATAATTGATAATAAAACGGATTGTTTTCGGTGAATAATAATAATAATAATAATAATAATAATAATAATAATAATAATAATAATAATATTTATTGTATAGTTATACGTATCCGTTAATATTGAATTAATTAATTAAATAATTATTAAAATATTGTTATTTAAAATAAAAATTTATAATTACGCTATTTTCGAAAACGGGTGGCCTATTAATGGGGTGGTCCTTTGGTGGGAGGGTTGCCTTAATGGTTAATAGTCCTCTGAAGCAACATGCTCGTGACTGTACTGGAAAGTATGGCAATAAGTGATTCTACTTTTAGTCTACTTATCACACTAGAATTTGTTAGCGTTTGTTTTGTCCTTCAAAGGCGTTGGGATGGAGCGTAAGGGTTTGGGTCATCTATCATCCCCCGTCATTGCGCCTGTAGGTAGGTATCTAAAGAGTTATGATTATACCCAAATTATCAAATCCATACAGTAAAAAGAATATCACTATATACACTATTATGACTTATGTTGCATATATATATATATATATATATATATATATCACCTTTACTTGCCACCCTATGTCTTGTCTAGTCTTGAGCGGTGGGACTTAACCCGGGTCTAAGTATGAGATAAACCTTAATAGTTACGCCCACGACTTAACGCCTTTGCAGCGCTTCAAGAAGACAAGACTTTCCTTTCGTAACTGTATGGATCGTTCCAGACGGTAAATACCATATACTATTCTGCGTAGTAATCAATCCGGGCAACGTGGATCCAATCAAAGCAGCGACCGTTCGGTCTGTACCCTGTGTCCGATAGAGGGAGGAACCTTCGTCGCGCTCTGTAAAAGGTAATAGCCTAGATAGGAATCTTAATATACGGCACGAAGTGTAGAGTTATGGTCTCAAAGTACTCACCATACTCGTCGTGGACGTCTTTCCATATTTTCCCAACGCTCAGCCCTGCCTTGCTAGCAATAGAGGCTATCTGTGTCTCGCTCCATTTCCCAGACATGAAGTAATAGACCGGCTCCCCCTTCTTCAATCCAATCCTTAATCCACCGAACTCTAGGTGGATATCTCGCTTAGGCGCGTAGTAGTATCGAAGCTCATTCTCCTCCTTGTCCCACTCAGGGATGGCGTCCCATTCCGCCTCCTTGAATGCCACCTGCCCTAGCAGTCTGTTGGCATGATGAAGGCCATGGAAGAGAAAAACTCTGGACGGTTCATTGACCGGGTCATATGTCTTGAGTATTCGATCTTCTACCTGACAACCGTCCGCAGAAATAAGAAAGTTACAATCGACGCTCATTTTCGCACAAGCTGCTTGCAACTGCCCCATCAAGGCGCTTGCGTTGTCTCGGGTCATATTGGCAATGCTGTTCCCCAACCATAAGAATGTCACCGTGGACACCGGCAGAGGGGGGCAATTCGCAAGCCACTTGGCGCAATCGCTGTACGTGCCAACTAATCCAGAAATTTGTATATGATGAGATGCAGCGAACTGTTTCTTGAGGTCGCCCAAATTCGTGTAGAGAGCGTCTTCAGACACATCCAGCGCGTAGTATAGCAGATGTCGGTGTTCCTTTGCTATGTTAGCAAGTAACCATGCAGTTTTACTGAGGTTTCTGTAGTTGATTTAGCGTTAAAGTCAGTACATTTATGCCTGCGTGGGATAGATGGGTTAGGGCAAATGTACCCGCAGCCCAACTCAATAAGGGCAGAGTTTGCTGGAAGTTGGCCAGCCATATCAGTTCCGTACTTCCGTAGAATTTCCCATTCGCAACGCTTTGGATAGTACGCTGGATCATTCGTCCAGGCGTCAAAGTTGCTAAGTCCTTGATCGTCCCAAAGGAGAAGCGAGGGCATCGTCTTCGGAGTACTTTGAAGCCCGGCGATAATGCATTTCCTCAAATCTAGCAAACCGGATTTTTGGATATTATAGAGCTGAACCCTGGACGAAGACCGCCCGTCGAGAGCCATGCCGGGCGAAATAGTTTCGGGTGTTGATGTTCGTAGACTCTCGATGTGCTCGAGCTTGGGTTGAGTTCGTGCTGATCATAATAAGGATCATGCTGGAATCTAGTGGAGAAAATACGCGCTTAAGTACAGTCCGAACTCACATACCTAGGACTTCGCTAGTATGCATCATGTAGGTTATGGTTGTAGGCAAGGCGACCCCCCCCTCACCAAGGCTCCACCCCATCAACTCGCCACCCAATTTTAAACCCATCAATAATATAACCCTTTAACCCAATTAAAAATATCTTATTAATTATTTAATTAATTAACTTTATACTAATAAATACGTATAATAATAAAAGCGGAAATATTATTGTTATTGTTTCGGTTTCGAAAAATATTTTTTATTATTAATTTTGTTCAGACTTGCGCGGCATGGTGTCTTGGGTAACTCGAGAAGCTGTGGGAACGATCGAGCCGTAAGACTGGCGAGGGCTCGGAAAGATGCTACCCTTTCATGCGCGGTTAAGGTTTACAGTTAAGGTTTGCCTTTAATGTCTGCCTTTAAGGTTTATTTTTAAGGTTTACCGCGTAAAGCTTAACATCTCACAAGTTATATTAACCGTGCCGAACTTAGCCAGCGGGCATAAGGTTTATCAAGATTAAAGCTAATCGGCAATTACGTATTAATTGGTTTTAAAATAAAGCTTTATTAAACCGAGGTATTAATTTATTTTAACCGTAAAATTATGAATTAATTATTATGTTCGAAAATTGTAGGTATCATACTTATCGTACAATAATTTTCTAAATATTTAGCTTAGCCTGAAAAATAAATTTTAAACTTATTCAACCGTGCATTATTAATCTTGTTTAATAATAATAAATAGTTCTTTAATAAAAGCTTAAAACTTTACCTTTACATTTTTAATCGATATTATTTTTAGGAATTTCTTTGAAGTGAAATTATAATTTTCATGCTTTTTAAATTTAGCTTTTTTAAAGAATTATTATTAATTATTTATTATAAGCTTCAACAGTAAAAAACAATTTATTTTTTATTAAACCCTTTCGCAAATTTCCGCAATTGAAGCCGTATAATAAAATTTCCGAAAACAAAATTTAATTTTATTATAAGTTTTTAATTCGGGTTAAATTTTTAAATAATTTAAATATTGTAATACTTAAATAACCAATTAAATTAAAAAACATTAAAAGGCAATTTAATGTTAATAAATTCGGAATAAATATATTTCTGTAACGAACTTTTTATATAATATTTTCATGTTATTAATAAAACGTAAGTTTATTAACTTTTTAGCCTTTTATAAGACATTTTATAATTATTATAATTATATTTTACGTTTCTAATAGTATTTAAAAGAAACCCGTTTTATTATAACTCCGAAACCGGCTCGCAATAATATTTACGGAATTCATAACGGAACCTGTATTTTAAAATAGTAAAGATATAAAAATAGGGAAATTAAAAAACGTAAAAATATAAAAAAGATACTTAAATACCAAGATAATATAAAGTTTATTTTAAAGGTATATTTATATAGAATCTTTAATAATATAACTGTTATGGCCGTCGATAATTAAAAAATTGATTCATTAAAATCTTTAGGTTTAATATTAACACTAAAAACGTTACGAAATTACTTTAAACCGATTTTAGTAGTGCTTTAACTATTTTTTAAAATACTAAAATACCAGCTTTCGTACATTTTGCTATCGAAAACGGAAAATTATAATTATTATAACTTAATATTACAAAAACTTCCGAAGAATAATACTAAACGTCCGTTAATATTGATATATACGATTATAATAATCTAATCTTTTTTCAGGCATTTTTTAAAAACTAAAACTTTTCAAGCTTTTATTAAAAACGAAAACGTTTTACTTTATACTTTTTATTAATTTTAATTTTATTTACGTTTTATCGGTTCACTTATTAATAACCTTAACCTTCGATAAAACGAAACGTTCGAATAAAACTCTAAAAAAACTAAAAAGTATTATTAAAATACTTATAATGCATCGTCGTACTTCCTAAAATCCGTATTTTAAAATAATAACGTCAAATTCGAATTATTTCAATTTTTTTATCGTTCGAAATAACCGTGATTAATTAAAAACCGTTATATATATAAATAAAATTAAAAATAAGGTAACGTATAGTTTATTTAGTTTTATATTATAATTCAATAAAAAGCAATTCTCTTTAAATTCGTAGTAACTTTTAAAGAACATTACTAATACTTCTTTTCGTCGGTACGCTTTCGATACGGCGTATTATATATCGTTTATCTATTTAAAACTTTTTTAAAGCTAAATATAAAGATTTATTACGTTTTATATCGTTAATCGCTTACGCCGTACGAAAACAACTTAATAGTTATACATTATTTTAAAGCGCAAGTTTTAATAAATAAAAAGTTTAAGTTTATTTTTTAAAACGTTATTAAAAGCCTTTTTGTAGGAAGAAAATTAATAAGTAAATTAACGCGTACCGCGGATATGGGGTGGCGCGTTAATAGGGTAGAGCGTTGGTAGAGGGTTGCCTTATTAATAAAGTAGCTGTCCATGTAGATTTCAAAATTTCTAGGATACTTACTATACCTGCTGAGTACTAATATAATATCCCTAGAAGTAGATAACTTAAACACCTGTTTTAGGCATTACTCTAGTAACACCCTTATATAAATCTTATTTTTTTAAAAAAAAGTAAAGAAAAAGTAACAGAATTATAATTTAATGACTTTATTATAAATGTAACCTCTTTATATTAATATAGTTATACTTAAAATAAAATCGATATTTTTAAAAATTATAATACGTTTTAAAGGTAAAAGTTAAAAGTATATATAATGTGAAATTTTTTTTAAACAAATCATTACAACGTTAAATTTGCGTTAATGTAATATTCTACAAATGTTTTTTTCGAAAAGAAGTGTAAAATCGAAGATATATCTTAATATATTTTTATTAAAAAGTTCCTATTATACTTAATAAAAATGAAAATTAATAACAATGCTTTTTAAAAATAAATCACACATAATATAAAAGATATATATATTGAATTTAATATTATGTAGTTAAATAATAGATTTTAAATATTTATATATATAATATTATAAAGAAAAATAACGAAGTTAAATGTGACAATAATAATTTTAAAATTTATATTTTTAAAACTTATATCCTATTATATCTAAAAGTATATTGTTATAGTCGTTTTAATTACCTACAATTTACCAAATTTTAAGAAACTGTATTTTCAAATTTAATTTAATTTGCATAATATTATATTTATATTTAAAATTATGTATCAAGGTAACTATTTTAGAAGTCGGTAAAGTTATAAGTTTATAAATGTAAATTAATTAAATTAAGTATAAGTTTTTTTCTTTTATTATTAAGAATATAATATTTTATATATTTTAATTATCATAATGTTTACTATAAAATTAAAACCAATATAATTTTAAAAAATGTTAATCTTTATATATAAATTCTTTTTAGTTCTGTATTTCTTTAAGCAAAGGTTTTAAATTTCTTAACCTAGGTCGAAAGTGAAAGAAATAGTACGTGAAGAGGGTGTTTGACTTACCTATACTTATTTGCGCAAATGTATAAGAAAGCACTAGTGCAAATACGAAAGTTATCTAGTTTAGAAAGCTTTCGCTGTCAGGCGAGCTGAAGCCATTGCCTAGCGCAGGTAATGGGATATGTAGTGTACTGCTGAGAAGAACAACGCTAGCTACCGGTACTTGCATCTTGGCTGTGCCGTTGCGGGACCCACGGTATTAACCGACTGCACTATTGGGATCTTAGCTATGGTCGGATGATCTACGGGTCCTCCTACCTTCGTCACGGTTACATCCCTACAACCGCCTCAAGCGCTCCTAGCTCATAGTGTAGAGATATAATAGTTACTGTCAGATCTGCAAGTAACCTCGACATCAGGGATGTGCCTCCTCGCTGGCGGGCCACTGGACCTCCCAGTTATTAAGTTGGTTCGATTCCTAACAGCGCTATTGGCATTCGCTTTAGCTCATTTACGGTTTCTAGATAGCGTGCCAAGTCTTCGGGAACAAGGTTAGCTGACAGGCTAGAGAGCCAGGTCCTCTTCCGCTTAGCCTGTGTGCTGTTATCACCCCGGGCGAGTATACTTCGTACAAATCGGTTACCTCAGCTAGCCCAGGCCTCTCTGGCTCGTTTTCTAATGTACTGCTGTATTACGCTAAAAACTAACCAATCAAACCCCATATTCCCGTAACGAACCAGAGAGGCCTAAGTTGAAGATGCGCGAAATAGGGGTACTTAACGTAACATCCTAACAAAATTATCAATTTTTTTTCTTAAAAAAAGATTTAAATAAAAAATAATTATATAGCCAAATTATATCCGGTAGGTCTTATATCTTGTTACGTAATGAATATAAGCTGATATATATAAGCATTCTTTCGATTTTGTAATGGTAATTATAGCTAATATGGTTAAGTTTAGATTTAAGAAATAGGCGATCGCAAGGCCCTTATAGCTGCGACAGAATAACTACCGGTCGCATTATTATGTACCGGGCTTCCCAGGTCTATTTAATATGGAATAAGTCCATATCTTAATTTTTTAGACCGTACCGGTTATCGTTATTACGTTGCGAGCTTAAAAAGGTTCTGAACTTGATCAACCCGAACGCCTTCCTTATTGCAACGTAATAACTACCGGTCGCAACATTTTGCCATAGATCTTCCAAAGGTAATTTAATATGGGAAAAGCCCGTCCAGCTATTCTCTTGGCCGTACAGGTTATAGTTGTTACGTTACAGTAAAAAACGCGTTTCGGTTATAAGATAATCGCGTTAATGTAATTTTCGCTTTTTTCTTTAATATTTCTTGATTTATTAGGATTAAGCCCGATTTTTATAGTTACGGCTGCGCCGTAGGCGCAGCCGTGGCTAAAGCTTTCGATGAAAAAGTATTTTTTAAAAATTTAAGATATTAATTAAACTCTTTTAAGGAAACGTTTTATAAAACATTAAAACTTTAAAATAAGGGCTTAATCGGTAATTATAAAATTATTAAATTATTTAATTCCGTTTTATAAAACGTTATAAACATTATTCTTAATAACTTACGTAATATATATTAATTACGAAATATATAACGTTATAACATATATAATTTAACCTAAAAATTTATTTTATTTTAACTGAAATAATGTAGAAAGTATTTTATAAAAATTATCGGAAAAAGCTATGAAGTTACCGTTATAATCGTTTATTCTTTCTTTACTAAAATAATATGAAATAAATGTTAGAATTATTTATAATAAATTTCGAAATTTTTCATATTACTTAGACAGATATAATAAATTAAAATTTAACATATATATACTTTAAACCTATAAATATTTAACTTTTTAAAAGGAAACGTTTATTTTTTATCCGATAATTTTATCGGCTTTTTGCCGCTATATATGTAATTAATTTATATATTAACGTTATATATACGATTAATAACGTTACGAAAACTTTATCCTATCGGTTTATACCTTGTATTTTAGGTAGTATATTTGACAGGTAAAATTACATTCCGCGACAAGAATAAATAAATACGGTATATAAATTAATTTATAAATATTTTAAATTACTTTTGCTATTAAAATACGTCTAACATTTCTAAATTTTTAAAGTTTTTAAAAATCGATTTAATGATTATTCAAGTTGTATTTTTAATTAAATAAACTGAGAAATATTAAGTTCTTTTATAAATATATTATATTATATTTTTATCTTAATAATAACGAAAACGAAAGAATTTAGTATAAATATATTTGACTATATAATTATGAAAAATTATAATTATATTAAATTCAGTTTCATATTTTTATCGCTTCATTAATTTTGAAATATTATATGGAATTTATTTTCGAATGTTTATATGATTTAATTATTATTAATGAAAAAACTTTTTTATTTAAATAAATATTTTCCGACCTAAATATAGTAATAGGCGTAATTTCCGTGTCATTTTATTTTCTTTTTACTATATAATAATTTACGTAGATACTAATTACCATTAACGTTACATAAAAAGAAATTATAAAATATAACGGGTTTCTTTAAAAGGAAAATCCGATTAAATAGAGTTGTAGTATGAATATCCGGCGTTTTAATATTAATGGTTTTAAAATTTATATTAGTATTATTTTATATATAAAGGTTAATCTTCGAATAAAATTAAGAAGTTTTTCACAATATAATTAAATAATCTATATATTATTAGCATAATTCTCCTTTATTTTTGTAATATAACGAAAATTATAAACGTCCGTAAGTATTTAAGTAAAATTACAATAACCGGAAATATTTAATTTATATTATAGAAACGTTTAATATATTTTATAATTCCGATATATTTTACGGGAATTAAATTTACCTACACCATAAATTAAAATAATTTATTACTTTTAGTCGTATTGTAAAATTTACCGTTGTCTTCTGATTAAATATAAATATTTCCGCCACGAATTCCGTAATATAATGAAAGTTATTCAAAAATATTAAATAAAAAGTTTATAACAACGATTTAGTTAAACGGTTCGTAATCATATTTAATTAAATATAACTAATGAAATATTATTAATTACAAGTAAATTATTGTATTATACTTTATTAAGCGTTCGGTAAATACGGAATCGAACAATTTATTATAAAAAGACATTAAAATAACGAACGAAAATCAAAAATTAATAAAGTAAAACCTATATCATTTATTAAAATATTAAAAATGTAATAAACATCCATTTAAGCGCATTAAAAAATAAAGAGGATGATACCTAATTAATTACAAATAATTATAATTAAAATAAAATAATTAGTAAATTTTATTTTACGGTTGATTAGAGTTTTCCTTTATATTATGTAATGAGTTTCAAAGCTTAATAATTCCGATTTATGGTATAATATAAAAAGAAAGCTTTAATAATATAAATTATTTAACGCTACAGACGTATATAAAGCGAATTTAATATATTTAAAAAAGACCAAGTTATTCTCTTAAAAATGGATTAAAATAATTTCATTACGGTTAAACTTTGTTATAATTTACATACGCTTAATTTTAAAATATATCCGAACCTTTAAATCAAAGAACCGTTATATAAAAATAATTAAAAGCCGGTTCGTTAAAAGCGGTTATCAAAAATTAAACGAATTCTAATATAAACGACGGATGAACGAATTATTTTTCCGTTATTTTTTCGGTTTAACGGTAAAAGAACAAAGTAAACCTTTATTTCCCTCAAATTTAAACGTTTTTTATTTAATATATATTGGAATGAATTAAACAAAATTAAAGCTTTTTACCCAAATGTAAATATAATCGTTTTAATGAAAATATGGTCTGTATTTAATAAATAATAATATTAAAACGATTAAGAAAATGGGTTCTTTTTTACGGTATATCAAATTTTTAAAGAAGTTCAATTTTTCATATCGTAAAAAATGGAAAACTTTTTATAAACGATAAGACTGTTGCAAATAAAAATAACTATACCGTATTTAAATATTTTAAACGAATTTATATAAGTTACGGATTCAAGTTGCGTTATAAGTTCAACAAATATTGAACACAATCCTATAGCGGTTATAAATCGTATTTTCTTTTATTTAAATTTTATTATTTATAACCGCTCAGTATAAAGCGACAATTAAACGTTTAACGGTAATTTTAACAATATAAATATTAATCCGCCACTTAATTTATACGTTCTCGAAATTCGAAGTTGCAATCCGGCTATCGTAACGTTTATATTTATATCCGTAATTTACGATATACTAGGTTTTTTGAATGGAAAAGGTTTTTTATTGCCGTTATTATTATTATGGACTTCAAATTTACCGTTTCTCAATATTTTTAGGTTGCCGAATTTGCTTTATTATCGTATTCGGTATCGAATTATTCGTTTGTTTTTATATCATTACCGAAATTACCGGTTCTACCAAAATATAATAATATATAACTTGACGTTTTAAATGATATATTTAAAAATACATATAAAATTATAGTTTTTGTTAAAATTATAAAATTGTATTTTAAAAATAAACGCTATTTATTTAGAAATACTAATTATTGTATCATTAAATCTAGAATTAAAAAAATATAATCCAGCAGGGTAATATTAGGACGGATAATAAAAATTACATTCGGTTTTAAATCGGAGTTACGGTCGTTAATAAATAAACATATTAAAGATTAAAGCGTGATATTATAATTTTTTGTAAACTTTAACGGTATATTTCAGAATTCTTTAAAATACCGAACATTAAAAATATATATCGTTAATTTATTGAAGTTATAAATTCCAATTATTAATAAGAAAGGTATATTCAAAATTAAAACCTAGTGGTAAAATGTTTTCGGTTTTTAACAGTATATTTTCAGGTTTAATTAAATACGAAATATTATAAGTATATTTTATTAATTTACTTCAGTTTTTGCAAATTGTAAATATGATTTTAAAATTTAAAAGGATATTTGTTTTATATTGAAGTAATTTAATTACGTTAAAGAATGGCTAATAGTGTAATTAGATTGGTTATTTTTATTCATTTCAAATTCGTTATATATTATATAAATATGAGATTTTTTGCTTCCGAATTCATTAGATATTACTACGAATATATAATAAATTCTCTAAGTTAAAAAGATTAACGAATTCTAATATTTCGCGTTATAAATTATAATTTATCATGCTTATTAAACAATTTGTTTTTAATTTTAAATTTTACTTTATAATACAAGGAAAAGAATTTACTTTTATTTTCCTTTTTTTTTGAATTCGTCGTATTAATTTTAAATTTCTTTTAACTGTTAAAATATATTAATTTAAATTGATTAATTAAAGGACAAAGTCGTCTAAGTATATAAATAATCATTATAAATGATCTTTTTCTAATATTAAAAAACTTATATTATCGTTATATATGTCATTATTCCGCCATTGGTTCTTTTTAGAAATCATTACTGCGGAATATTTACACCCGGACTTTGTAATATGTTTAAAATTATTACGTTTCGTAAATCTATATTTTTGTTATTATAATTTGCATTTTTTAAAACAAGGTTTTCATTATTATTTTTCAGAACTTATTATATACCTTAATACCTTTTTGCTAGAAATCTTAGTAATTGCGGTATTTTTAACGTAATCTGTTTAAGGTGTCAATTAATATTTCAGGCTTTTTAGTACGTATTGCGTTATACATTCACTAAGAATTTCGGTATTTATAAATTATTCCGGACGGTTTGGTTTTCCAGGAATACTTATATACTTTTTATTACTGGGTATCGCTAATTAAAACTTACCGATATTTCCGTTTCCGGCTTTTACAACCTTGTTTAAAGATTTATAATATATAAACTTATAAAAGTTTTTTTACTTAATATTAAGCTCTTTCTTCGCTGTAATTAAAGTTTTATATTAATTTTAAAACTTTTATATATCGTAATTCTATATAAGTATAATTATATCCGGCTATAATAAATAATAACTAAAGTTTTCCATATTAATGCCGAATATATTACGATATTTAGAAACTTAATTTTTATATATAGTTCTTTAATCGTAAACGGATTATATATGCACATTTTTCATACTTAATACTATGAGAACTCTGGAAATTTTATAATTTTAATCAGCATTATAAAGTTATTACATTTTAAATATTCTTTATATTACGTAAGCCGTCATCATTTACAAATATTCGGGACGGCTATACAGCTTAATTTATACGATTTATCACATAATATAAATTAACTAAATTTATAATTGAAAAATTATAATTTAATAATTTATGATTTATAAATAGTTAATTTCACAGCTATATTCTTATTTAACGAAAAGAAACGAATTAAGTCATATATTACTTCGTATTTTCATTTTAAAATAATGAAAATAAAAATTAAATATAATTTTTATTAACGTTTTATAACTTATATATAGATAATGGAAACCTTAAAATATATATATAAATATTATTCGGATAATATTACAAATGGAATATGCGTTAAAAATTATATAACGACATACAAATTACGTTTTTATACATATATTAATACATTTGTTTTTTTTAAAGGCTTGCAATTTTACATTTTTGTTAAATATTTCCAGAGAGGAAATTAATAATATTTCATAAATTAAAGTAAAGTTTAAAAGGAAAATATAAGTAATTTAACAAACTATAATGGCGCTTTTAATATAAGTTATATCGCAATATAAATTAAAAGTATTTATATTTTTATATAAGTTTTATTTTCTCGTTAATTTATTCTATTATATTTATATAAAATTAATTTTTTCCGTTTTTATAACGGAGGTATTATTAATATAATAATTATATAATATTCAATTTTAAAAAGAAGATCCTTATATATTAAAAAAGTTAAAAATATTATATCTTTGTTAACGATATTTCTAATTAGTTAAGATTAAAGTATAATAAAGAAAAAAAATATACTAAATAAATTCAGATTGTTATATTAAACGATTTTCGAAAGTAATATTAATATTAATAAAATATATGAAATTTATAATATATATAAGAAGTTTATAAATAATAAATAAATTATAAAAAGGCTTAAGATAATTTATATAATTAAAATAAAAATATATATAAATATTCATATATATTTAACTTATTACATATTAATTTAACAATAAAGGTTATCTTTTAAAAACAAAATATTTATATATAAAAAAGACACGAATAATTGTTTGTAAATTAGAGAGAATTTCTTCTTTATTTTTAATTGCTTAATATAATTTATAAAATATTTTCAATAAATATTTATTAAATAAATTATTTATTGTCATATAATAATAACGAATATCATTCATTTTAGTATAATTTATTTTTATTTTATATACCTTTTTATAATTCTTTTTATTATAAGACTTAAAATTAGTTTATTTATAATATTATCATTACTAATATATATATCTATATATATTTTAACTTTTTGTTCACAATTTGTGTCATAATATAGCTATATATATTTTTTACGGTATTAAAAAATTTAAATAATCTTTATTTAATACTAATAAGTTATTTTAAAAAGATTAATAATAATAAACCTCAAGTATAACTGGGCAATTTTTTTTCGGTTAAATAAATTAAATTCGTAAGTAATATTTCCGAAAATAATTTTGAATACGAATAATAAAATCTTAAGCGAAGTTATTAAAAAAACTATTTTTTAATAAGCTATAACATAACGTATATTACGGTTTTATTTTAATTAAAGCAACTTAATATTTATTAAATAGTATTGGATTATTTTAAAATTTAAAACAAGTTTTACTAAAACAGATATTATATACAACTGGTTCTAATATTAAATATATTTTATAGAATTATATTAATATAAAGGAAATTTAAAACTTATAAATACCTTACCTTGTACTCTTAAATCTGACCTAGATTAATTCTAAAAATTTAAGAAGTAATAATAAACTCTAAAGTCAGTATTATTGTTAAAAACATATATTATAAATAATATTTTATATCAAATAAGAACCCCGTATTTATATAAAGGTTAAATATTAATAATACCGTTCGAGATATTATTAATAATAACATTTAATAAGACAAATTTTCCGGTATAAAAAATTACACCGAGTTTATACGTTATAAGATTATTAAGCTAATTATAAAGGCTTTATTAATTACAGCTTTCGTAATTTAACGAAAGAAAAATATATAACTTCAGTAGGTTATAAATCAGACGAAAAAAGCTATATGAATTTTAACTAAGCCGGTTAAAAAAGGAATATATCTTACATAACGGTTTTGTAAATATTATATTTTATAAGATTGTACGAGTAATAAATACATAAACAGTATAAAAAAAGATAAAATAAATATTTGTAGCTAGTTTTTAAATATTTCATGTTCTTATATAATGCGAAACCATCTTTTAAAGAATTTAAAGGCGAATATTACGTTTTAAAAGGAAAATATTTTTAGGGCCTTATAATATAAAAAACGTTATCAACGTATAAATTATTATAGGGCGTAAAAAATATAGAACTAAATAAAAAGGTTTTAAAAAAGGTAAAAGTATAAAAACTAAGTTAATTATATCTAAAAAATATAAAGTCATACGAAATTAAGAAATATATTTATTTATATATTATATAATATTATTAATACGAAAGTTTATTTTAATACAAGAGAATTAAACAGTATTAATAAAAAAAAGTTTAAACGTAACAAAAAAGATTTAAACAAAGCAAAAGATTAAAATATATTATAATTTAAAATCATAACAAAATTCTTATAGCAGTTAATTAAAAGATTTATATTATAATTTCTTTCGGTTTCCAAATTTTTATTTTGTTTATAATAATAAAAACTATAACAGAAAAGCGTCTTATTTAACATTATTTACCCAATTAAGAATAATTTATATTATGAAATTATAATTGTTTTCACCTTTAAAATATTATTATTATCTAAAAATAATTAAACTAATTTTAACAACTTTTATAGTGTAAATCTTTTAGGTAATTATATTAAAACTATTTATACATTAAGTCTCGTTATTTATTATATTTAATTAATTAAGCTTATTTTTATCTTTAATAAAAATTACAATATCGTTAAATTAATAAGTTTAACCTTGAACCCCAGCTAATACATAACCCTAATAATGCATAAAACTTTTATCAATTACAACAACCACCCTTATCACCTTTATTCTGCGATATCTCAACAACCCTTTAATTAATTTATTTCGGGTAAAGATAATTAATTTAAATCGTAAACGTAAAAAACGGAACGTGAAGAATTTTATTTCGGAAGGTAGTTTTAAAACCTTAACAAACGGAAACTTCGAAATACCCCAATTAACTCTATCGCGCGGCATTTATAGCACCAAATCGCGTTGCGAAACGAAAAATAACGGGCGTAAGTTTTCGGATTAAGAAAAACGGAACCTTATTAATTAAATATTGCTTAAAGAAATATAGGCTTGTACCCTTATAAAAAAACAGGTCCGTTAAATAGCCGAAACCTTATTAAGTTTTAACGGAGTTATCCGAAAGTATTAAATTAATCGCTTTATCGAACGTTATAATAAAATAAATACGAAAAGGGGATAAATTATACCACGGCAGCCTTTTAACGTACGTAATCGTAACGATGTATACGAATTTTTCCTTTTCTTAACCTAAATCCGAATTAAATATAATATAAATAAAACGGGCATTTAAAAAAGAAATCAAACTAATAAAACCATTATGAAAAGTTCGGAAATGGCTGATATAAAATTTCAAAAATCGGAAATAACGTTATAAATATTTATTATTAAATATATTAACTTTATATACGGGAATAGTACGGCCGTATATATCTTTAATAACCTTACCGTATAAAAATAATAATTTCCCGACGATATCGAAAAAGTTAAATATATATTAATTTTAAAAAAATTCATTAATACCGCTATTACGTTAAAATAATTAAAATTTATTTACTTTCTCGAAATCAAGCCGCGTTTTTATTATAAATCATAATTATTTATCCTAAATAATTATATTATATAAATATCTTTTACTTTTATTGTTAGGGATTACGGAGTTAAAGATATAGATAATGGGGAAATAGTGAATAATAGCAATGTTGGATTTAATACTTTTTACGTGTTATAAGTAGCTATGTATTGGATACGTATAATTGTGTAAAGATGTAAGTTTTGATAATCGTTTATTATTAAAAATTATTGGGGATTTAGAAGGTATAAGTAGTTGAGACGTTTATTAAGCGGGCCTAGATTACTTCAATTTTTAATAGGTCCCTTTTTTACGCTTGTGAGCAACCGCGTAACGCGTGGTTTTGTGCTAGGGGTATAGCTAAATAGGTTGGGTTAAATATATGCAGTAAAGATTAACGTTAACTTTTTAACTTTTATATATATAAAATTAAACGTAAATTTTGTAAACTTTAATTCTTGATGTAGGTATGTATTATTTAAATGCTATATAAGAAATATTTGATAAGATATCAGAAAGTTTTCGCCGTTTAATTAGAATAATTATTTCGAAATTTAGATTTTTTTAATAAAACCTTTGATGGTATTTAGTCGGCGCTAGATGTTGGTTAATTCGTCGGGTATATTAAATGGAAGTTTTTTGGTAACCTTAATTATTGCATTAACTTTATGTTTAATTTTTTTCATAATTTTTTCGATTTTATTATTAATTCGCTTTTTAATAACGCGAAAGATAACGTTTATATCGATAGGGTTAACGTGATTACTATTAGGCGTAATTTGTTTTTTTTTTAATTTTTTGTTAATGGTACGTACGTTTTTTTAAAGTACGAAAATTACGGAATCGGTAACGTTATCGGTATTTGGTTAAACGTTAACCCTTTTAACGATAGGAATAATTTAATATAATTCGAATTATTTTATTTCCGTAAGGTATTTTTTAATGTTGCCGTTTAAGTAACCTTTAAGGTTGTAATATTTAGAAATTAAGATAATAACTTTTGCTGGCATTTTATTATTGTACGTTTTTTTCTTTTTAGAAAAAATATATGCGTTTTACGTTATTTATAACGGATTTTAGATAAAGGTATTTAACGAAAGTTTTCGTATTATTTTTAACAATAAGCTTATTAATCTTTTTAAATATTTCGGACATAAAACGGAAATCGTTATTATATTTCTTACGAATATGGGTAAGGTAAATTTTTGGTTTGTTTTAAGATTCGGTTTTTTTTTTTTTTTTTTTGGGGGGGTGGTT